>OVBE01001692.1:0-34059 GCA_900406425.1 Iberis pinnata
TTAAACTGGGTTCAAGAATTTCTTCTCCAAATACAGGTTCAAGAATTCAATCTCCCACTAAAAAGCTCTCAAAAGTTTTGCAAGATAAAAGATAAAAATAAAAAACTAAAACCAAAAGGGTTTTTTATAGTTCTAAAAAGTAAAATAAAAAATGGAAAATAATAGATAGCTCTTGAGGAATTGGGTGCAAAATTGGAAATTTCTCTTTTGCTCGGATGATCTGCCAGATCGATCTGAATGTGCCCGATCGGGCAGATCATAAAACTGCTCGATCCTTCGGAATTTGCTCGATCGGTCTAATCCACCGATTTTCTCCAGGAAATTTTGCCCGATCGGGCAAGTGATGTGCCCGATCGTGCAAATCTCTTCGTCACAAGATCCATCTTCTGAAATCTCTGAAATGTTCTGAAAATGTCCTGAAACGTTCCTTTAAGCCCTGAAATGATCCGAACGCATAAATATCCTGAAAATATACCAATTTGCAAGGGAAAACACTCGGAAATAATGCAGAATAGCAGACATAAATGCCCACTATAATGCATTAAAACCGAGTAATATCAATCAGACCATCGTCCGGTAATGGTAAATATACTTTCGAAGCCTACTAAAAAGAAGCAGACGTTCAGATTTGACAAGCGATGGCTAGAAAGTAATGAGATAAGACAGGTAATTTTTGACGGTTGGAATAGCCATGATCTCTCTCCTAAAACAACCATTATGGATCATATATCTAGTTTCAGAAAATCGTTATCACTATGGAAGAGAGAGAGAGAGAGACCTAAACTCAGCTAAGAGGATCGAAGAGCTTAAATCTAAGGTCGATAATCTCTGTTCTGAGGACGGAGCTACAACAGAGGAGATAGCGGAAGCTTTGAAAGAACTAAATGATGCCCTTAAGGCTGAGGAACTGTTCTGGAAACATAAAAGTAGAGTACTTTGGCTCTCAGAAGGAGACTCCAACATAAAATTCTTTCATGCCATTACTAAGCAACATAGGGCGAGGAATAAGATCACTAATCTACTGGACCCATCAGGGACGAGAGTAGAAGATGAGGAACAATTAGTAGCCATTGCTACTAATTATCTTAGAGAATTATTCCAGACATCAAACCCACAACTCATTGAAGAAGCCATAGAGAATGTTACCACAACCATCTTTGACCGCACAAATGAACGTCTTATTGAACCCGTTTCGGAGTGGGAAGTTAAGACAACAGTTTTCATGATGCACCCAGAAAAGGCTTCAAGCCCAGATGGTTTCACTACGTTATTTTATAAGAAGTTCTGGGACATTGTGAAGGAAGACCTAACCCGTATGGTTAATGAGTTTCTCTTTTAAGGGATAATGGCTAATGGGCTAAATGATGCTAATATCTGCCTGATCCCTAAGAAGGAAAATGCCAATGAAATGTCACAGTTTAGACCTATTAGCCTATGTAATGTCAGCTACAAAATAATATCTAAGGTCCTATGTCAGAGATTTAAGACAATTTTGCCAGATAGAATTTGTGAAACCAGTCAGCCTTTCTTGTTGGACGCCATATAACATATAACGTTTTGATAGCACAAGAACTGTTCCATGCTCTTCGGACAAGCTCTGGAGGGAGAAAAAGATGAATGGCAATAAAAACGGACATGAGTAAAGCATATGACAGGCTAGAATGGGGATTTATCAGTGCGTTCATGAAAAAGATGGGATTTTCGGATACATGGATTGAATGGATAATGTGATGTGTAACGTCGGTGAGATACCATGTGTTATTTAATGGCCAGCCCAGGGGAAATATAACCCCTCATAGGGGATTACGTCAAGGAGATCCTTTGTCTCCTTTCATATTCATCTTATGCACGGAAGCACTCGTTAGCCTTCTAAATCATGCAGAAAGCCAGGGAAAGATAACGGGGATGCGCGTATCACGAGCAAGCCCTCCGATATCCCACCTACTCTTTGCTGATGACAGCTTGTTTTTTTGTAAGGCAGAGTCCCGTGAATGTGGTGAAGTAATGAAAGCGCTGGCGACTTATGGGAAAGCTTCAGGACAATGCATTAATCTAGATAAATCATCGTTACTCTTCGGGAAGAGAATATCTTGGAATGTGAAACAGTCAGTAAAGACCACGACTGGAATATCTAACGAGGGAGGCATGGGAACCTATCTTGGTATTCTGGAGGATATTAGCGGTTCAAAAGTAAGGCTCTTTTCCTTCTTAAAAGATAGACTAATTGGTCGTGTCAATGAGTGGACTGGAAGATGGTTATCGAGGGGAGAAAAGGAAGTGCTTATAAAATTGGTCTTATTAGCCCTACCAACATATGTAATGTCCACATTATTACTACCTTTAGAGATTTGTGAAAATCTAGCTAGTGCCATATCACAGTTCTGGTGGAGCTCAAATCCTCCTAAAAGGGGGCTACATTGGGTGAAATGGGAAAAATTATGTCAACCAAGAGAGGAAGGAGGGATAGGATTCAAGCTAATTCATGAATTCAATCTTGCTTTATTGGGGAAACAGATATGGTGACTAGCCCAATACCAAAATTCTTTACTAGCAAGGGTTCTACGCGGAAGATACTTCCGATACAGTTTGCCTTTGCGTGTGAATGAGGTGTACAACCTGTCTTATGGATGGACGAGTATTATAGCTGCAAAGTCGCTAATATCTCTGGGAATAAGGCAAAAAGTTCACTCTGGACATCAAATTAAGATTTAGGAAGACTTATGGATCCCAACAATACCTGCAAGGCCATCTAGACCACTTGCACCAGTGCTACACCCAATGATGTCAGCAAGTGACTTGATGTGCGGGAATCCGAAGAGATGGGATACTGAGCTATTAGAAAAGTATATATATCAAGAAGACATCCAACTGATAAATCTCTGGCCATAAGTCAAGATTATCATCGTGATGGATACTATTGGAACTATACGAAGAATGGGATGTACACTGTCAAATCAGGATACTGGGTTGCTACCAATTTGCTTATGAAGACAAACAAAACAAAAGAACCAAGCATAAATAGACTCCAGGACTTTTCATGGAAGATTAAAGCCCCTTCAAAAATAATGTGACAAGCAATCTTATTCATCGTCATATGCGATGTGATAATCACTGTCCTAGGTGTGGTGCAGAAGACAAAACGATAAATCATGCGATATTTCAATGCCCTCATGCTCAACATACATGGGCACATGCGAATACACCAACGCCTCCATTCTCTTCCCAACGATAAGTCATTTCACAAATATGGATTATCTGTTCTGGTGAAAGAATGATATTGACGACCCTGAGCTGGACATCGATCCATACCCATGGATTTTGTGGTATATTTGGAAAGCAAGGAATGACAAGCTCTTTAAAGGGATAAACAGGGACCCATTGGAAACTGTTAGACATGCAGAATCTGAATGCAAAGCTTAGCATCAAGCAAATAAGAAGCCAGAACGGATGGTCGTAATACAAAATGAACATGATACTATCTCTGAGAGATGCCTGATAGATGGATCATGGACACACGATACACTCTTTAGTGGTTGTGGATGGACATGGATAAACTCAAACGGAGAGACTCATTTGATGGGGGAAAATAACCAACACCGGAGGATTTCATCACTTCATTCGGAACTAGAGGCTCTAACTTGGGCAATGGAATGTATGGTCCATCTATCAAACTGCCAAGCCTTTGAAACTGATTGTAAGGAGTTGATCACAATGCTACAAGAACCTGACATGTGGCCTAATTTCTCAACGGAGCTAAAGGAACTAGAGAAGCTAAAGGAGAGATTTACTTCATTTTCTGTTTCGTATGTTCTCCGGAAAAAATGTATTGTCTGATTCATTAGCTAAGATAGCAAGATCATTCCACAGGGAATTGTATTACATTGGTAGTTCTATTCCGGTCTGGATCTCCAGACCACCTCAAGCTTGAGTAATAGAATAGCCATTTTGGGGGAAAAAAACTAACTTAGAGAAATTTACTATCAAATTTCAAAAATATTACACACTTCTAAAAGTTATAAAATACTATTAAAACTTTTTTCTAAGAATATCACAAATATAAAAAGTGAATTTTAAGGTTTAAAATTTAAATTTTTAAGTTTGGATTCACTAAATAAAGTTTAGGGTTTAGTTTTAAAAGAGATAGAGCATGATTCTAGAGTTTAGGGTTTGAATTTAAAGTTTTAAAGTTATTTTTAGTATGTAGTATCTTTGGAAAAACTGTGTTATTTTAAAACAAACTAAAAATGCTTGGTATTTTTAGAACGCATTTACTTTTTGTTGTATTTTTAAAAATGCTCTAAGTATTTACACATATTTTAAAATTCAAAGCCAATATAGGGAAAAATTTTCTCCAAACCCATTCTTTTCTTGCCAAAACCATTACAACAAAACACAAAACTCACTAATTTAATAGTAAACCTGACTTGATCTAACTATAGTTAAGATCTAAAACCACGAAAAAGTTGATAGGAGAGGCAAAAGAAACCCTAGCCCGCCGCCGCTCTCAAGCTTGGACTACGGATACCCCCAAGACTCCTGATAGTAGGATTTTTACGTTCAATTTTGCTATTACACTATCATGTTATTGTAGTTTAATAGGCTGACAATCTAATCAGGTGAAATTATTAACCAATCTAAATGCAATCAGATCTACTCATTCAAGCCAAGCAATTAAAAAGGGTTAACTAACAATCCTAAACAAGCAGATCAAACTGGAAGTAAAACTGAACATATGAACTATGATGCATTAACAAAAGCTAAACAAGATGAGCAATATGTAGAACAAGTGAGTAAATGAAACTAGAATAAAGCCAGAGAATGGAAGTTCCCAAGGATGGGGGTAATTGATCAGTGATCCTCCTTGATCTTCCTAGATGTTTAACATACCTCAAGCAAGAGCTAATTCCTAGAAACAGATTCAGAAAAAATCAAATTCAATCTCTTGATAAATGATCTCAAACTAAGCAATAGCCAGACCTAACTCTCGTTAACGGAACACTACCTAGCATACATGAAGAAACAATATGTTCAAGTCAATAAATACCCTAAAATACCAATCTCTTGGGTTAGGAATGTAAATCTCTGAAATCATTTTGTTCAGACATTTTATCAAACACCTTTTGGGTGAGGAAATGCCTAAGATCATATTTCAATTGATCAGAGAGAAATAAGCATTGAAAACAATGAAACATAAGTAATTTATGAATGATCAAGCTTAAACATCTAAGAGAAACAAGGGATCAACACCAATCTACCCCATCTTCAGAAACCAGGGAAACTACTCACTACTCATGATGATCACGAAATCACAAAACCCAGAAAATGAAAAAACTAAGAAAATCATCAAGATCAAAGATCAAACTCTTAAGAAAAATAAGAATAGAAAAATCAGAAACCTAGAAACTGATGATCAAGAGTAACGAGAACAGATACCCAGAAAGTAGTGATCAAACCCAGAAACAATGATCAACCCAGAAAATGAAATGAAGAGCATAAATAAAAGATCAACATGCATCATATATTCATAAAGCTTAAACTAAGCATAAATCAAAAGAAATCATAAACAAAAAAATGATTTACATAAAGATATTGGTTTGATTATCCAAGAACATTCAAAAGCAAAAACAAAGAGAAAAACCTAAAAAAGAGCATAAAATAAAGCATAAGTTCAAATGGAGGCGTGTTTAGTGTTTATATAGTGGTTTAGGAAAAACCCTAAACCATTAAAAGATAAATGATTAAGATTCATGAAGTTCAACTTGATCTGTGAAGAACTCTGGCTCGAGCTGGGATTGAGCTGAGATCGAGCCGAGGTCGTGTTGGGCTCTAGTTAAGATTGAGTTTGGCTTGAGTCGGAATGAGTGTGTGATCGAGCCCGTGGTCAAGTTGGAATTGGTGAAGACTTGGCTCGATGATCAAGCTCGATGAAGACGGGCTTGATGATCACTTGGCTCGATTCTGATTGAGTTGAGGTTGGCTTGGACGCGACATGATCGAGTTGGCTTCGGCACGTATTGATCGAGTTGGCTTCGGTACATCGTGATCGAGTTGGCTCCGGAATGTCGTGATCGAGTTGGCTCCGGGTTGTGCACGGAATCGAATCCCACATAGTCCTATCTAGTCCAAAAAACGTGAACTAGAAATACATGAACTTTTATTCCTGTCAGTTCAAACCTAACACTTTCTACCAAACTCATTCCAATAAAAGACCTAACACTTAGTAATAGAGATATGACTTGAAAGAAGGATAAGTTCAAGGGTGGAAAGTCTATTTGGATTAACAAGAGTGGTGAAAGGGTAAAACATAATCCAAATATGTATAAACTACCCATGAATTGAAATCCAATGCATAAACATGATAATTAAATGTCAAGTTCTGGTTCCAATCAGTAGAGATAAATTTCATATCACAACAATATTCGGAAAAGAAAAGATTGTGCAATTTCACATTCCAACATGGTTTAGTCTTAGTTCAAATTTATTCGAAATGCATTAGAAAACTGATAATCAGGACATTAACACTATCTAATGAAGTAGCACATGTACAAGGCTATAATCATCCTAGTCCCCAATGCAAATGCAGAGAACCTAAAAAGCCTACATGTAATCCAATCATGCTAATGCATATGAACACTTTATTTTTAAATCAATTTTCGAAAAAATTTCAATTTTTTTTTTTTGTTTTTGTATTCCTTAGATGCAAAATAGAAATGAGAAAACAAGTAAACATGATTAGATACCTCCTAAACTCTCTCCCAAACTTAAATTACACAATTTCTTGTGTAATAAAAATTCAAAGAAAAGATTAGGACCAAAACGCAACAACAAAAGGAAAATATGCTATGGTATATACAATAAAAAGGTTTGGAGTGATATTGCATTCAGGTTGAGCTGAAGAAGGTGGCTGAAGTGGCTTAGCATCTTTGAAAGTTCAGACTCTGTCACAAGGAGAGCCAGTTGTCTATGTTAAGACCAGTTTCTGCATTTGTACATCCTTTGTTCGCCATCCATCCAATGTTCAACCTATTGTCTCACTGAGTTGATGTGTCAGCCACGTGGAGAAGCAATGATGATCGCGCCAATTTATCGAGTCGTACTCTTCTTGAACGTGCTCGAGCTGTTGATCGTTCCAAGTTGTTGCTAGAGTTTATTATGCGTTCTTCTTTTCCCTTTACCAAGTATCCAAGCCATGATCCTATGGTACCCAAAACACCAAAACCAAACATAAACTTAAAAGCATTAAAAGAAAAACTAAACATGAATTGAAAACTTTTATGTACAAAGATAGACATGGGAATTCCTCCCAAGTGAACTTGTTTATAGTCTCTAAGTTTTACTTCCTGTTTAAACTCTAGTAACCCCAAGACGGTTCTCCAAAGAGAACCGAGATTCCTTCACCAGGATTTCTGTCGGGACTTAGCCAACCACCATTGTTCGATTTGGCTTTGTTTTTCACTTTCAACTCCTTATCAGGCTCTACAACAAGTATGATTGTTCCATCATGTCGAACCTCCTTGATTATAAATTTCCTTGATCATTTTTGGTTTACATCTCTTGGAAAATGCTTGAGCCTTGGGTTGAGTATAAACAAGTGGTGACCACTCTTGAGGTCCATTGTTGGGGCTTGAGGCTCAAAACTGTTTTCAGAAGAAGTTGTGCCCGAAGTGGATTGCGGAGGTGGCATGTGCTCAATCTGGTGTTCGATCTCAGAACCTGCATGTGGATTGTGCTCAAGCTGGTGCTCGAGATGGTGTTCAAGCTCAGAATCTGATTCTCCTGAAGTGGGCAGTTTTCTCACTCTAGTTTCCAGCCTTAGTTTTCTGGTTTATTCTAATTCTGCAAAACTCTTGTATATGACTCTTTGACACCCCCAAATGATTCTTTATGCTCTGAAACCTTGTTTGAGTCCTTCATCGACCCATACTCCAATGAATCCATGATTGACTACCCATCTTCATGATTGTCCTCATTCATCTCCTTGATAGAGAATAGCCGACCTTGGATCGTAGGCTTCTTTGTTTTGTCCTTGATGTTGAAGATCATCTTTGGACCATTTCCCATGTTCAACTTGATGTTTCCCTTTTTGACACTGATCATAGCTCCAACCGTAGCTAAGAAAGGATTTCCCAAGTTCAATGGATCTTTTGGTTCCTTGTCCATATCCAAAACCATAAAGTTTGTGGGTAACTCTACGCTCGCAATATTGATAGGCACGTTCTCCAAGAGTCCATGAGGTTTCCTAATGCATCTGTCAGCCAAAATCAGAAATATGTCAGAGGCTTTATATTCATTGAACCCTGTCTTTTTGGCAACGGAGAGAAGTATCAAGTTGATGGATGCTCATAAATCGCATAGGCATTTGTTGAAGGTCAATGGACCTAGTGAGCATGGTAGAGTGGATGAGCCAAGATCTTCTTGCTTCTCTGCTATTATGGCATTGCATTCATCATTTGGTACCAACATTCCTTGAGCTTCACCCTCCTTCATGGATTTCTCAAAGATTGCTGGGTATTTCTCCATTATATCCTTCTTGAACCGTGATGGAAATGGAAAATTTGGAATATAAGGTGGTGGGACAAAAGGTGTTTCCTTCTCCTTTGATAATATAGCTTTTCAGCTAAAACAAGCTTGATTGTGGTTGCTGACTCTGGTTTCGTCCATGTCAACGAATCAGTTGTTGCAGAATCTGCATTTTTAGCTTCATTTAAGCTCAAATCACCCCAAACTTGAACTACATTGTCCTCAGTGATGGGAGTAGGAAAAGTGCGAGAAGAAAAGTCGTGGGTACTCCCCAAGAAGATGGCATTGACATGTGCATACTCCTTTGGATTCTGAATTGCCTTTCCCAGAAGTTGATAATTTATGGTTGGAGCAGAAACAGAGTGGAAGCAAACTTGCTTTCCAAAGAAGTAAACCTTGAATTCATAACTTTGATCTTTGCATAGATGGCATTGAATAAGGATTTCATCTTGTGGTTGAGTTCACAAGCTTCTTAGATGTTTCCATTGCACCATTTGATTAACCTTGAAGAAGTTGATGCAGCATAGCTTCGACATTAGATTTTTGAGGTGGAGGTTGTTGTGGTGAAAAACCTAGAGGTGCACTTGGTTTTTGAAGTTTCTAGAATCTATTATGAACTTGTTGCTTAGGAGAAAAACCTTGGTCCTGTTGTTGGCCATAGTTGATGAGGGGCTTAGCTTGTTGTTGCTGTTGAGGTGGATAAACTTGATCTTGGGGATTGGCCACGTTGTTGCTACGGTAGGAAAGACCAAGGTTATTCGAGTAGTTGATGAAACCCTTGTTATATTTTCCTTGATTCCGAACATAGCTAATCTCCTCATGTTATTCAATCTCTCCAGCTTGGATCGGAACTTGCTCTTCCTCACTGATGAAGTGAACATGTTACTGTTCTCCAAGAAGAAGCTTATCCAACCTATCATTTAAAGCCTTTATGTCTCTTTGAGTTTTTTCATCAGAATCATTGCTGCCTCGTGGAGTTCTATTATAGTTTTCAGAGTAGATCCCATCAAATTGTGCTAGATTCACAACAAGTTCTCATATGTCTTTTGCGTTCTTGTTCAAAATTGTCATTGCTGGCTGTCAAGGAGCATCCTGATCTTTGGTAGGGTTCCTCTGTAGAGAGTACTAAGAAGTGACTCTTTATTGAAACCATGATGAGGACATTGTAGTGTATACCCCTGAACCTCTCCCACGCTTTACAGAATGTCTTAGCACTCTTGTGTGCAAAAACAGATATTTCGTTTCGCAACCTTGCTGTTCTTGATGTAGAGAAGAACTTGGCAAGAAAATCCTTCTTGCAATCATTCCAGGAGGTAATGGAATTTTGAGGTAGAGCCTTCTCCTAGTGGTGCGCCTCGTCACATAAAGAAAAAGGGAAAAGGCATAGTTTGAAAGCGTCCTCACTCACTCCATTTATCTTTGTAAGACTACAGAGCCTGTCAAACTGTCAAGATGATCCAGGGGTGCTCCATTGGCAGCCCGTGTAACTTGTTCGCTTAAACCATTCAAAATTGTTGTTGTTCACAGTTGGTGGAGCAATACTATGGCATTGAGTGTGGATGTTTGGAACATCACCAGCACTAATAGGTGGCCACCAGGAGGGACATTGTTATTGTTATTCTCCATTCGCAAATCCAACCGCCTCAAATGATGTTCTTGTTTAGACCGAGTGTGTTCTCTTTCAAGAGCATGAATGTCGTCAACGACCAGAAGTAAGTAAATTGGTCCTAAGCTTCTCAGATTCATACACTGGACTTAGTGTTGTAAGTAACTGAAAACAAAGCGAGAAGGTATGGAGAAAACAAACTTGACCTCAATAGATCGATAATCCATAATGTAACCAACAAATACCCAATCGGCAACAACGCCAAATCAATAGTAGGATTTTTACGTTCAATTCCTACTACACTATCATGTCATTGTAGTTTAATAGGATGACAATCCAATCAGGTGAATTTATTAACCAATCTAAATGCAATAAGATCTTCTCATTCAAGCCAAGCAATTAAAAAGGGTTAACTAACAATCCTAAACAATCAGAACAAACTGGAAGTAAAACTGAACATATGAACTATCATGCATTAACAAAAGCTAAACAAGATGAGCAATATGTAGAACAGGTGAGTAAATGAAACTAGAATAAAATCAGAGAATGGAAGTTCCCAAGGATGGAGGTAATTGATCAGTGATCCTCCTTGATCTACCTAGATGTTTAACATACCTCAAGCAAGAGCTAATTCCTAGAAACAGATTCAGAAAAAATCAAATTCGATCTCTTGATAAATGATCTCAAACTAAGCAATAGCCAGACCTAACTCTCGTTAACGGAACACTACCTAGCATACATGAAGAAACAATATGTCCAAGTCAATAAATACCCTAAAAAACCAATCTCTTGGGTTATGAATGTAAATCTCTAAAATCATTTTGTTCAGACATTTCATCAAACACCTTTTGGGTGAGGAAATGCCTAAGATCATATTTCAATTGATCAGAGAAATAAGCATTACAAACAATGAAACATAAGTAATCTATGAATGATCAAGCTTAAACATCTAAGAGAAACAAGGGATCAACACCAATCTACCCCATCTTCAGAAACTACGGAAACTACTCACTACTCATGATGATCGCAAAATGACAAAACCCAGAAAATGAAAAAAACTAAGAAAATCATCAAGATCGAAGATCAAACTCTTAAGAACAACCAGAACAAAAATATCAGAAAGCCAGAAACTGATGATCAAGAGCAGCAAGAGCAGAAACCCAGAAAGCAGTGATCAAACCCATAAACAATGATCAACCCAGAAAATGAAATGAAGAGCATAAATGAAAGATCAACATGCACCAGATATTCATGAACCTTAAACTAAGCATAAATAAAAAAAATCATAAATAAACATGATTTACAGAAAGATATTGGTTTGATCATCCAAGAACATTCAAAAGACAAAACAAAGATAAAAACCTAAGAGAAGAACATAAAATAAAGCACAAGTACAAATGGAGGTGTGTTTAGTGTTTATATAGTGGTTCATGAAAAACCCTAAACCACTAAAATAAAAATGATTATGATTCAAGAGGTTCAACTTGATATGTGAAAAATTCTGGCTCGAGCTGGTGAAGAAGTCTGGCTCTAGCTGGGGTTGAGATGAGATCGAGCTGGGGTCGAGTTAGGCTCGAGTTGGAATGAGTGTATGATCGAGCCCGAGGTCGAGTTGGAATCGGTAAAGACTTGGCTCGAAGGAGCTTGATGATCGAGCTCCATGAAGACGGGCTCGATGATCACTTGGCTCGATTCTGATTGAGTTGAGGTTTTCTTAGACACGGCGTGATCAAGTTGGATTTGGCATGTTGTGATCGAGTTGGCTTCGGCACGTCGTGATCGAGTTGGATCTGGCACATCGTGATCGAGTTGGTTATGGGTTGTGCACTTCCTTCTCCTTCTCAAAATTGTCCATGATGTTCTAAAAATTCCCTAAGTACCATCTCCAAAATGCACGTGTATACAAATGCTAATGCTCAACTATCTAAAAATGTAAACTTACCAAGAAAGCTAATGAATGCAACTAATTGAACCTAAAATTATGATAAATGCATTCCTAAACATGTAAAATGCAGAGACATCCACTCCCCTTGCGATGGTTTACTTGCCGGTAGTGGAGGCGAATGAATTTGAACGGAAACGAACACCCAAGAACAAAGGGAAATTTTTCGAGGAGGAAGAAACATATCTGAAGGTGTTTCTGCATGATTTGTCCTAGATTTACCTGTGTGATGAACTTGCAATTGCTATCTTGAGAGGACAAAACACTTACCTACATTAGCTTGGTATAGCGCACACATGTAGCTCGGTCGTCCTCAAGCCAAAGCCACCTGCATCTCACTGTTGTTCTTTGTGAAGAGAGTATCTTCAAGCCAGAGCAACTTCTTCACTACCAATGTTCTTCGTCTTACGCTCAGGCAGTTACGGCAAAGGTGTTGTTAGTGTAAGAAAGTGTTAAATCCCTTGAGGGGATTTATTCATTTTATTTGAATATATAAGCAAAGTTGTTACAAGTTTGTTACACAAAATCAATGCATTCAAAATAATATCTATAACTAGTAACATAATATATGAGTATATTCTATCACTCTCCCCCAGTTGAAGCGTCTGTAGGTAGGACGGTTAAGTTGGATCGAAACTCTGTGAAAAGTGTTGGTGGGAGACCTTTGGTGAAGCTGTCTGCATATTGTAACCAGTAAGAGATGTGAAAGACCTTGACATTTCCGATTTCAACCTTCTCACACACAAAGTGGATATCTAACTCAATATCTTTAGTTCGTTAATGCTTCATCAAGTCTGTTGCTAAGTAAACTACACTTACATTATCGCAGAAGATGACAAACTCTTTCTGCAAAAGGCGATGTAGTTCGTGTAAGAGGTTCTGGGGAAATGTCAACTCAGCAACTGCATTGCCAACAACTTGATACTCTGCTTCTGAGCTTGATCATGAAACGATTTGTTGTTGTTTCACCGACTACGATATCAGAATTGGACCTAAAAAGATGCAATACCCAAATGTAGAGCAGTGTGTGTTGGGATAGCCCGCCCAATCAGTGTCTGAGTAAGCGGTGGGGATGTTGGTGCTTCCCTTAGATATCCTTAAGTTCTGGGTCAAGGTTCCATGTATGTACCAGATTATTTGCTTAAGTGCTTGAAGGTGTGAAACTTTTGGGTCGTGCATGAATAGACTCCTGAAGAACAACGTATGAGATGTCTGGGCGAGTGAAGGTTAGATATTGAAGCGCTCCAGCTAAAGAATGATATTTAGTAGGATTGGAGATTTGGTTGCCAAAATTTTCAGATAGTTTCAGTTTCACGTCAGCTGGAGTAAATATGGGTTTACCATGAGATATATTTTCACGGGCTATGATATTTCTTTCATAGGCTTGTTGTGATGAAAATAAGCACCATATTGCCGAATTCAGCCTTTATGCCGAGAAAATGGTGGGCCTGGCCCAAATTTGTCATTGGAAATTCATTTTTCAAGGTGTCGATGATATTTTGGAGCAGTGATAAAGATGATGATGTAGTAATAACATCATCGACGTAGAGGAGGATGTAGGCATTGTCGCGTTGCTTCATGTAAATAAAGAGAAGTGAGTCTACTCTACTCGTTATGAATCCAATTCAAGTCATATAAGAAGCAATACGGAAATTCCAAGCCCGAGGCATTTTTTTCAAGCCATAAACGGCTTAACGGAGTTTACAGACGTGATTTGGCCGATCCTGGTCAACAAAGCATGGAGGTTGAAACATATATATAGTTTCATCTAGATTGTCGTGAAGGAAGGCGTTCTTGACATCTAATTGGTGAAAAAACCAATCTTAAGAGACTGCAATTGTGAGAACCGTGCGGATGGTTGCAAGCTTGACAACCGGGTTGAAAGTCTCTGTAAAATAAATACCATATTCTTGTGATTTTTCGTTAGCTACCAGCCGTGCTTTGTGGTGAACAACCTTACCATATGCATCATATTTGTGCCAGAAAAGCCACATTGACCTGACAATGTTAGTATTAAGAGGTCTAGGTGCTAAATCCCAACTCTTTGTGTCTTTCATAGAATCAATTTCATCTGTCATTGCTTTATGCCAATTCAGATAAGAAAAAGCTTTTATGTGACTGCTTGGTATAGGTGATGAAGACGCAGAGAGAAGAGTTAAGACTTGTTTTGGTTTTCGAATTCCAGATTTTTCCGAGGTTACCATTGGATGTGATACAGCCACAAGCAGAGGTGGAGGTTGAATTGTTTGAGCAAGATTGGGCTTTGTGAGAGGTTGTTCAAGCATCGTCTTTTGAAGCGGGGGTTAATCAGATAACGAATTGTGAATAGGATGGTTAGGAGGTTTGGAAACAAGTTGTGTTTGAGCTTTTGGGAACAGAGTCTTGTTAAAAAAGACATCTATTACAAGATATGATGATGCGATTTTTTAAAAAATCTAAGCACCTATATCCCTTATGATGAAATGGATATCTAAGGAACAAACAAGGAGTTGATCTTGGAGCTAGCTTCAAAAGAGATGAGTAATTTAAATTAAGGAAACAAAGACAGCCAAAAACTCTTAAGTGAGAGTAAGAGAGTCTTTGATTATAGAGCTTAGTGAAAGGAATTTGATTAGTGATGAGGGAGTGATGTTATGGACATAAACATCAACGTTCAAGGCTTCTAGCCAATAAGATGATAAGAGATGTGCTTGAATAGGCAAAGCACGAATGGAATTGGTTAAAGTGCGGATCAACCTTTCGAATTTACCGTTTTGATGGGAGGCTTGTGAACAACGATACCAAAATTAGCGAAATATGTATGCACGCCTAAAGACCTCAGAATTGATGCTAATTGATATGTAAAATCCATGAAAATTCAGAGTCATCAGAAAACCCTTGTTCTGAATCTTTAACTATTGCATGAAGGGGTCATCTTTACTCCTTAACCTGTCATTGACCAAATGAGTTCATTGAAGGCACATGACTTGATCTATGGTTCCTGATTAATGAATGTTAAAGGAGCAAACGAATTTGAATGCATTGTGGAAGTTGGAATTGGTCTGTGATAAACTGTGATGAGTATGGCTAAAGTTTTTAAGTAGGATGAGCTTAGGACTGCATTCTAGAACTAGTAACAAGAACATTAATATTACCTGTGTTAGCAGCATGTTTTGGTTCTGAGTTCCCACTTTCAAACCTCACTCCCAGACTTCTGAATTGTTTGCTTAAGGGCAAGCAAGGATTTAGTTTGGGGGAGTTGATGACTCTGAATTTTCATGGTTTTTACATGTCATTTAGCATCAATTCTGAGGTCCTTAGGCGTGGACTGGAACTCAACTGGATCGACCTCAACACAAGACTGGATCGATTCCAAGCATCACACTGGATTGATCTTAGATCAATCTCACTGCAAAATGTGGATCAATCTCAGAGCAAGCTTGGATCGATCTCAGGACAAGCTTGGATCGATCTCAGGTTTACACCTGGATCGATCTCGGATGTTTTTTTGGATCGATCTCAGGTGTTTGCCTGGATTGATCGCCTCTTCAAACCAGATCGATCTCCACTACAACTTCTGGATCGATCCCATGTTCAAGTCACGTATCAGCTGGATCGATCTCCACTCCAATTTCATATCGATCCCACGTTCAAGCCACGTAGCAGCTGGATCGATCTCCACTCCAAAGGCTGGATCGATCTCAAGATTAAAATCTGGATCGATCTCATTCAAGCATCCCCAGCTCAGATCGATCTCGCACTCTTCTCAACTCGTGTCAAACACGCTACGACCCGACCAACTGAATTCCAAAGTGCACCTGACCCAAGATCCGAGCCAATAATTAGTTTTTGTCTTTAATGCGATTTAGGGCTTTTCTCTGAACACTATAAAAGCCCTAAAGCGCCTTTTTTTACAAAAGTCTTTTTTTCTTTCCTTATTAGGTTTTTGTATTAGGTTTTCATTTCCTTTGTTGTTCTTGATTTCCTTAGGTATAAAAACCCATAATCTTTTAAGTTTATGTTAATATAATGTTTTTCTTTACTTTTCTGTTTAGCTTTAGGTTGTTGCTTATCTGGTGCATGTTGATCTTTCATATTCGTTTTTAATCTTCTGTTTTAAGCTTTGATCATGTTCTGGGTAGTTATTGTTCTATTGTTGTTCTTGATTTTCTGTGTTTGAGTTTTTACTGTTCTTGCTGTTCTTCAACTGTTTAGCCTTGGATCATCATGTTTAGCCTTGAAGTTGTCATTTCTGTTTTTTCTGTTTTCATTCCCATGAGTAGTGAGTAGTTTCCTGAAGTTCATGAGGATGGGGTAAACTAGGGTTGATGTCATGATCTCATCTTAGGCACCTAAGCTTGTTTGATTATACATCCCTTATATTTCATTGTGCTTAATGCTGGTTTCTTTCACGCTAATCGAAATCTGATTTTGGACATTCCAGCGCCCGAAAAGCGTTCAATGGAATGTCTGATCATGGTGATTTCATAGATTAGTCTATCCTTACGCAATGCCCTAGATGCTTAGGATATGCATCTCAGCCTGGGGGGTTGGATGACTAGGGGCTTTTTGGCTTTGGTAGGTTGGTTCTTAATGTCTTCTAGGTAGTGTACCGTTAACGGGAGTTAGTTCTGGTGATTTCTTAGGTTGATACCATTTATCAAGGGATTAGACTTGGTTACTTATGAACATATCGTCTAGGGATAGCTCACTGTTGTTTGAGGTATGTTAGGTGCTTAGGTAGGTTGGGATGGATCTCTGGTTGATTACCCTTAGTCCTCAGCAACTACTTCACACTTGTTTACATCTTTCACTTTCTCTGCTTTTACTCTGATTTTGCATTTTAGTCTTTTATGCTCCTTGTTCTGTTTATGCTTTCTTTTTAGCTCCAGCATGTTTCACTGCACTTAGGACCTGTTAGTTAACCACCCATTTTTACTGTTTAGCTTGACTTAGAAGCATCCATTGCAATCTTGATTGCTAGTGTACTCCCATTTGGATTGACACCCCATCTATACTACAATGATGGGGAATTGATACCCTTAGTACCTCAAAAATCCTACTATCACACCACTCTGCAAAACTCTGATCTCCTGGAAAGAGAAAGAGAACAGGAAAAGAGAGGTTTTGACGTTTTTTGTAATGTTATACTTTATTCCAACAAAAAATCTTTACAAGAGTGTTATTTTAGATGGGTAAATGTATAGAAACTATTTTTGGAAGAATTTCATAAAGAAAATTCATCTCTGTCGTGAGTGAAACCAATCGTGGGGTAAAGAAGGAATGGGCAAGAGAATTCCCATCCTCAAGAAGCCAATTTTCACCTTAATAGAAGATTCAACTAGTCGAATAATTTATGTAGATTGCATCGGTGGCTGGCCATGCTTTCTCTTGTTTCTTTCAATCCAAATGTGGTGAAGCGAACTCTGGAAAATCAACTTAACTAAGAGATTGTTTGAAGGAGATTTTAACCGACAAATCTTTACTTCTAGCTCATCCCAAACATTAGTGTAATGCAAGATCATAAGCGGTTGTGTTAAGCTCTTCCAAATAACTAAGGTAAATGGACATTCAAAGAATAGATGCTTACATGACTTAAAAGATTATGGGTTTTTACACCAAGAACATCAAGAACAACAAAGGAAATGAAAACCTAAGACAAAAACCTAAAAAGGAAAGAAAAACAAGACTTTGTGATAAGGAGGTGAATTAATGCTTTTATAGTGTTCAGAGAAAAGCCCTAAATCGCACTAAAGACAAAAGCTAATCATTGGCTCGGATCTTGGGTCAGGTCCACTCCGGAATTGAGTTGGTCGGGTTGGAGCGTGTTTAACTTGAGTTGAGAAGAGTGCTACATTGATTCGAGCTGGGGACGCTTGAATGGGATCGATCCGAAAGTTGAGCTTGAGATCAATCAATCTTGTATGTGGCTTGAGAGAGATCGATCTGGATGTGTGTTGGGATCGATCTGGATCGATTCAAAAGTGAGCTGGGATCGATCCAGATGTTGCAGCTGAGATCAATCCAGATGTTGCTTGGGATCGATCCAGAAGTTGCTTGGGATCGATCCAGAAATGTGTTGGGATCGATCCAGAGGTGTGATGCGGGATCGATCTGGGATCGTTGCAGAAGTGAGTTGAGATCGATCCAAGTTGAAGCTGGGATCAATCCAGTTGAGTGTCAGTCCATTCCTCGTTAAGCGTTGGTCCATTCTGGATTGAGTGCTCCTTTTCTGAATTCTCACAAAACCATCCTGAAAACTCCTGAAAACTCCTGAAAGTTCTGAAAAATCTCCAAAATGCGCGCATATGCAAATTCTAATACCAAAGTCCTAAAAATTACAAACTTACTAAAATCAACTATAAATGTGATGTATGCACGTCTAAAGACCTCGGAATTGATGCTATATGACATGTAAATATCATGAAAATTCAGAGTCATCAACTCCCCCAAACTAAATCCTTTTTTGCCCTCAGGCAAGTAATTCAGAAGTCTGGGAGTGAGGTTTGAAAATGGGAACTCAGAACCAAAACATGCTGCTAACACAAGTAATATTAATTTCATGGTTACTAGTTCTAGAATGTAGTCCTAAGCTCGTCCTACTTAAAAACTTTAGCCATACTCATCATAGTTCATCACAGACCAATTCCAACTTCCACAATGCATTCAAATTCGTTTGCTCCTTTAACATTCATTAATCAGGAACCATGTATCAAGTCTTGTGCCTTCAATGAACTCCTTTGGTCAAGGACAGGTTAAGAGGTCAAGATGACCCCTTCATGCAATGGTTAAAAATTCATATGAAGGGTTCTCTCAAAAGGGAATGAGCTTTAGCAGAAGGCTGAAGGTAGGAACACTTAGATGCATACAAAAATAGAACCTCATCTACCCAATGCTAATGAAACCTTAAGTTTCATGATTTTACCCAGTAAGGTGTCCTAGTTTTACCCTTTTAAAACTCGAAGTGATCATACTCATTCACATTCCCATTTTTCATCTTTTCTTTGTTACCCTTAGGAGAGACTTGCTTCTTAGATGTCGCTAGTTATTTCAGGAACTTACTTACTTAAAACATTCATGGCCTTAGACCTTTCTGTTTACACTATCCCTTGGGTTTTACCCTTTTGAATTTATTGTCATACATTTTTTCAGATTTTGCACTAGCCATATTTCTTTTGCATACCATGTTCCCCCAAACTTTTCACTAGCATATTATAATTCTTTTCCATTTCTCTCCTAAGGTTCCTTCTTAACACTTCCCTTTTTACCAACTACCAATACCCTTTTCATTTTTCTCCACCCAAACCAACATTAAAAATTGAATCCCACCTCGTCCTATCTACTCCAAAAAACATGGACTAGAACTACATAAGACTCTATTCGTCTCAATTCGAACCTAACACGTTCTACCAAGCTCATTCCATAAAAGTTCTGCCACTCAGTAGTAAATTCAGAGTTTGAAAGAAGGTAAGGTTCAAGGGTGGGGATTTTACTTGGGTTAACAAGAGTGCTAAAAGATATAAGATAACCCAAATATGTATATACTATCCATGAGTTCATATTTAACACACAAACATGATATTTAATCATTCGGATTCAAGTTCTAATAGATAGGAACAAACTTCAAATCACAGCATGCTTCAGGAGACAAATGATCATGCAAGTTCACATTCCAAGCAAGGTGCAGTTTTACCTCAGATTGTTTCAGGATGCATTAGACAACTAACAACCAGGACACTAACATTTTCTGAGAAAACAACAAACTTACAAAGTTATCATCTTCCTAGTTCCCTATGCACATGCAACTTACATGATAATGCAACATCCTATATGCAACTACATGAAATGCAACTACAATGACACTCTATTTTTGAAGAAGGATTTTCGATTTTTTTTTCAAATTTTTATGGTTCTTCGATGCTATGTAAATGCAATGCAAAGTGGAGACAAGGGAAGAAACAAGGAAATTTCATTAATAGCATGTCCTCTGAATCCTCCCCCGAACCTGAATTACACAATCTCTGTGTAATCCAAATTTTGGATTGGACTCAAGGAAGGACAGGATAGTGAAAAAGCATTAAAAACACTTTAAACATAAAGAGCCATTAGAAGCAACAAGCAGACATAGCAAGCAGAAATCAAAGAGCAACAAGCGGATTATACAATGAAGTATGGGATTGGGGTGGACCTTAAAAAGGTATGAAGGATTCTCAAGGGAGGTACTCAGCATTCATGTCATAGTATCCCTGGTATGCATCATGTGCTTCTTGCTGTTGCTGATGGAGTTCTTGATATTGTTGAATTTCTTGATGTTGTTGAATGGTTCGTTGGCTGGCAGTTGGAACATGTGGATCGATCTTTGCGATAAGGTGCGAATCGATCCATTCTTGAAAACAAATTGATCGGATCGGTCATTTGGATCGATCTATGCATCGATGGAACCTTGTGCTTGGCTTGATCAAGTGTTATAGGTGGATCGATCCTTAGCAAGCATGGATCAATCATAACGTTGAAAACGCATCGATCCAGACGAAGTGGATCGATCCAATGTTGTTGTGGTTAGAGCATAAAGTGGATCGATCACCGAACGTAGGTGGATCGATCGGACGTGGAGTGTTTGGATCGATCCAAATTTTTGTTTGTTGCAGCTTTTCCATATCCCATTTTTCTCCTCCTTTCAAGATTCCCGAAACTCATTTTATAAGTGCCTAAAACACCAAAATCAATTGAAAACTAAATTGCATTAAACCAAGCACTGAAATTTAAAAAGCATTAAAATTGAAATATATACAGAGATAGATGAGATTTCCTCCCAAGTGAGCTTGTTTTAAGTCATAAAGCTTGACTTCCTGTTTTTAGGATTAATAACCCTGAGACGACTCTCCGAAGAGAACCGAGGTCTTTTCTGAGAAAGCTCATTTGTCATAGTTCTGATCAACCTTGCGATTCAGCTTTTATTTTTTATCAACATCCACATCAAGTATGATGTCTTCCTCATAAAGTATTTCTTTGATCATGAAGCTCTTAGAACATAGTGGGTCCACAATCCCCAGATAATACTTGAACCTTTTATTAAGTAAGAACACTTGATCTCCATTCTTGATTTCCAAGCTTTGGGTATGAGGCTTAAAGTATTTTTCAGAAATTGGAATGTTCGAAGGTGGCTTTTGAGGTGGCACACGTTCAGGTTGGGGTTTGAACTCAGGATTTCCTTTTCCTGGATCCTTCAGGTTATCTTCACCCCTTGACATTTCCAATGTCCTAATTTCTTTTAACCTCCGAAACTCCTTTATCTGGTTCTTTAACAGGCTTGAAGACTTCATTGTACATTCCAGACTTTGTTGGTTCCTTTCCCAATCCATCTTCAATTGCTTCACTTCTTGAGTACTCATTCTTTGGATTGTCTTCATTCAGTTCCTTCACAGAGAATAGCTGAATTTGGGTAGTGAGATCCTTAGTTTTAGTCCTAATGTTGAAAATCATTTTTGGTCATCTTCCTATGTTCAGATTAATATGACCCTTCTCTACATTGATTACAGCTATAACCGTTGCTAGGAATGGTCTTCCAAAGATCAATGGATCCCTAGGCTCTTCATCTATCTTCAATACCATAAAGTTTGTGAGTATTGTTGCATTTTTGATCTTGATAGGTAAGCTTTCTAAGATACCAACAGGATGCCTAACTGATTTGTCCGCCATCAACAAATTTATGTTGGAAGCCTTGAATTCATAGAATCCCAGCATCTTGGTAGTGGACATAGGCATTAAGTTGATAGAAGCTCCCAAGTCACAAAGACATTCATCAAAAGTCATGAGTCCTAGTGAGCAAGGTAAGGTGAATGAACTAGGATCCTCTTGCTTTGTTGTTATCAAGGCATTGCATTCGTCAGATGGTTCCAGCACTTCCTGAGCTATCTCTTCCTTCATAGGTTTCGCAAAGACATCTGGGTATTTCGCCATGATCTCTTTCTTGAAACGTGTTGGAAATGGCAGTCTTGGGATGTATGGTGGTGGATCATAAGGTGTTGTAATCTCTTTTGGAGTGGGTGGCTTCTCAACAGGCTTTTTAACAGGAACATACTCTTCATAGTCCAGAGATGCATCTAAGTTTGAACTTAAATCCCCCCCCCCCAAACTTGAACCACACTGTCCTTAGTGCAAATAAGAGGGTAAGTTGGAGTAGGAATTGTAGTAGACTGCTAGAGATAGATGGCATTGATGTTAGCATATTCCTTTGGATTCTGCACAGACTTTCCTGGAAGTTGACCATTCGTAGAAGCAGAAGTGGACGCGGTCTTTCCTTCGAGAGTATTGACCCTAGAGTTGAGAGTTTCAAGCTTCGAATAGATTGCACCGAATGAAGTGTCCATCATGTGTTGGATTTCACCACACTTCTTTGATGTTTCCATTGCATAAGTAGCTTGACCCTGAAGAAGCTGCTGTAAAATAGCTTCAATGTTGGAAGGTTGACCTTGAGGTTGGTTAGATGAGAAACCAGGAGGTGCATCAGTAGGTTGTTGTTGTGGTTGTTGAAAACCATTATGTTGTTGCTGCTTTGGGAAGTAACCTCTGTTCTGGTTGTAGTTGTTGAAAGAAAGACCAGGGTTGTTAGAGTAGTTGAAATACCCTTTTTTGTAACCCCCTTGGTTCTGCACATAGCACATTTCTTCTTGCTGTTGAACTTCGGCAGCTTGAATCTGAAGTTGTTCTTCATTAGAGATGAAGTAAACCCAATGTTGTTGAGCCAGGATTAGCCTATCCAACTTTTTATTTAGTGCCTTGATCTTCTTCTTTTTGCTATCATCAGAAGCAGAACTACGTCGAGGTGTTTTTTCATAGTCCTCACTGTAAATCCCATCAGATTGGGCTAGGTTCTCTACCAACTTCCATCCTTCATCAATACTTTTGTTGAGGAAGTTCCCATTACTTGTTGTATCTAGAAACATTCTAATCTTGGGAAAGGCACCTCTGTAGAGGGTGCTGAGTAGTGAAACTTTGATGAATCCGTGATGGAGGCATTGCATTGTGTAGTTCTTGAAACGTTCCCATGCTTCAGAGAAGGTTCAGCATTCTTTTGTGCAAAGCCTAAAATATCATTCCTCAGTCGGGCTGTTCTGGAAGTTGAGAAGAACTTTGCAAGGAATGCCTTCTTGCAGGCATCCCAAGTTGTAATGGAGTTCCTTGGGAGTGACTTTTCCCATTGGTGTGCCTTCTCCCCCAAAGAGAAAGGGAAAAAGCATAGTTTGAAAGCGTCCTCACTCACACTATTTATCTTCGTGAGGCTACAGAACCGATCAAACTCGTCAAGGTGATCGATTGGATCTTCCATTGGTAGACCGTGGAACTTGTTGATCTGCACCATTGCGATCAGAATATGCTTGATCTTGAAATTGTTGTTTTGAACTGCAGGTGGATTGATTCCATGTCTGATGGTGTGAGTGTTGGGGTTTTCACCAGCACCTATAGTGTGCTGGTTGTCTTGTTCAGCGTTGTTCGCCATTTTTAAGTCCAACCGTCTCAAGTGTTCCGCATGTTCTTGTTCACATCTTGCCCGAGAGTGTTCCCGTTCAAGAGCTCTGATGTCTTCAACGAGAGGAATCAAGTCTGTTGGTCCTCTGCTTCTCAGGTTCATACACTACTAAGTAGGTACCTGAAAACAAAGCAAACAAAGGTAAACAGGTAAGTAAAGAAGTAAAAGAAGCTTGATCTCAAAAGATACAAAATCCAGAATGTAGAAACAACACCCAAACGGAAATGACGCCAAATTGATAGTAGGATTTTTCTCTATCAATCCCTTACACCACTATCATGGTCATTGTAGTAGGTAAAGTTATCAATCCAGTTAGGTGCGCTCTAACAATCAAGATTGCAATGGATGCTTCTAAGTCAAGCTAAACAGTAAAAATGGTGGTTTACTAACAGGTCCTAAGTGAAATGAAACATGCTGGAAGTAAAGAGCATAAACGGAACAAAGAGCATAAGAGACTAAAATGCTAAAAGGCAAAAACAGAGTAAAAGCTGAGAAATTGAAAGATGTAAACAAGTGTAAAGCAGTTCCTGAGGACTAAGGATAATCAACTAGAGATCCATCCCAACATACCTAAGCACCTAACATACCTCAAACAACAGTGAGCTATCCCTAGACGATAGGTTCATAAGTAACCAAGTCCAATCCCTTGATAAATGGAATCAACCTAATCAATCACCAGACCTAACTCCCGTTAACGGTACACTACCTAGAAGGCATTAAGAACCAACCTACCAAAGCCAAAAAGCCCCCTAGTCATGAAACCCCCTAGGCTGAGATGCATATCCTAAGCATCTAGGATGTTGCGTAAGGATAGACTAATCTCTGAAATCATCATGATCAGACATTCTATAGAACGCTTTTCAGGCGCTAGGATGTCGAAGATCATATTTCGATTGGCGTGAAAGAAACCAGCATTAAGCACAATGAAAAAGAAGGGATTTACATTCAAACAAGCTTAGGTGCCTAAGGTGAGATTAGGACATCAACCCTAGTCTACCCCATCCTCAGGAACTTCAGGGAACTACTCACTACTCATGGATGTGAAAATAGAGAAAACAGAAATAACAACTTCAAAGCTACACATGATGATCTAAGGCTAAGCAATTGAAGAACAGCAAGAACAGTAAGAACTCAAACCCAGAAAAGCAAGAACAGCAATAAAACATTAACTACCCAGAAAATGATCAAAGCTTAAAACAGAAGATTAAAAAAAAATGAAAGATCAACATGCACCAGATAAGCAACAACCTAAAGCTAAGCATGAAAGTAAAGGAAAAACAGTAGAGTAGCATAAACTTAAAAGATTCTGGGTTTTTACACCAAGAACATCAAGAACAACAAAAGAAATGAAAACCTAAGACAAAAACCTAAAAAGGAAAAAAAACAAGACTTGGTGAAAAGGAGGCGAATTAGGGCTTTTATAGTGTTCAGAGAAAAGCCCTAAATCGCACTAAAGACAAAAGTTAATCATTGGCTCAGATCTTGGGTCAGGTCCACTCCGGAATTGAGTTGGTCGGGTTGGAGCGTGTTTAACTTGAGTTGAGAAGAGTGCGAGATCGATCCGAGCTAGGGACACTTAAATGGGATCAATCTGGGAGTTGAGCTTGAGATCAATCTAGCTTGTACGTGGCTTGAGTGAGATCGATCTGGATGTGTGCTGGGATCGATCCAGTAGTTTGATGCGGGATCGATCTGGATGTGTGCTGGGATCGATCTAGATCGATCCAGAAGTGATCTGGGATTAATCCTGATGTTGCAGCTGAGATAGATCCAGATGTTGCTTGGGATCGATCCAGAAGTTTCTTGGGATTGATCCAGAAATGTGCTGGGATCGATCCAGAGGTGTGATGCGGGATCGATCTGGGATCGATGCAGAAGTGAGTTGAGATCGATCCAGGTTGAAGCTGGGATCGATCCAGTTGAGTGTCAGTCCATTCCTTGTTAAGTGTTGGTCCATTCCGGGTTGAGTGCTGCTTTTCTTAATTCTAACAAAATCATCCTCAAAACTCCTAAAGTCCTGAAAAATCTCCAAAATGCGTGCATATGCGGATTCTAATGCAAAAGTCCTAAAAATCACAAACTTACTGAAATCAACTATAAATGTGATGTATGCCCGCCTAAAGACCTCAGAATTGATGCTAAATGACATGTAAAAACCATGAAAATTCATAGTCATCACATACCAAGAAATATAAATTATGGGATATGTCAAGAACTGAGCAAGTTATGAGTTGAGCAGATTTGAACATTGGAATGACAACTACGTCATCATTCCAAATTACACAAATTTTTCCAAGACTGTTGAATTCATAATTACATAGAAGAGACCAACCTGGGAAGGCTTGTGAACTAATCCATTTAGCCTGAGATTCTTGGACAAGCATTTCCAAGACATAACCTGTAGATAATTGAGAATTGAGAGTCTATTTCTTGACAATAGTGTGTTTTGAGGTTTTGTTAAAACCACGCATGTTCCAAGAAAAAATCAACATCAATGTTTTTTGTATGAGCCACGTCGACCTTTTTTAGAAAAAATTATGTGTTCCTTACGATTAGAAGCTTGGCCCGGTTTTGTGGATCCCTTGGTTGCATGTGGGATCGAGGGACAAGTTTTGAAAGCACTAGAATCAGCATCCAAGATTTTGTCTCTGGTATCATGATCATGTGATGTAGAATTATGGATAGAGCAGGATTGGTTATCCAGCAGCTCACCATCTTCCAAGACCATATCTAAACTAGATTTCTGATTAGGGATAATAACATTTGCAGTATCCAAGACCTCCTCCTCCTCCTCCTCAAGAAGATCATAAAATCTTGATGAAGAGATGGAAATATCTTATTCTTTTGGCACATTGTGCAGGTTGCGAGAATCAGCACGCTTACTTTTTGGGGAAACAATTGTACAGACTTGTGGCTCAGAGGTTTCAGAAAGAATAATACAAGAGGAAGCCAAAGATAAAAGACATCGACATCAGCTGAAAATCCATGCTTGTTGAAATGTAACTTCTTCGGGAGTTCCTTAGTTCAATATGTATTAATGAAAATGCGAGAACTATCAAAGTTGTTACAAGCTAAGGTAGATGGATGAAGCCATTTTGGATCTCCAATAGAGCTTGCGAGCCATTGAATACCCTTAATAGACAACAATTGGTAGGGCACATTTTTAAAATTAACCCACAAGGGGATTGATTCCAATGACGGATTAGAAGATATAGCTGTAGGGCTCCATTCTGACAAGGTAACAGAGACATCTGCAATACTCCATAATCTCCTAGCTCGGATTCTTTTTCTGATCTCTGAATTTGGAATTATGAACTTATACATGGTAGAGTTGAGAATGTGGACATCGATTTTCAGGTTTTTATTCCCAAACGTCCAGATTTTATTCACAATTACGTGAACTTTTGCTATGTGTGGAGCTATGTCGAGAAAACGTCAGATGAGGAATGAGTTCCAAAGTGACCTGATTCTTCAAATATATCATCGGGGATGCAGAGAGAACCCTCACCATCTGAGAGTTGGAAATCGACGTTCTGTTATGAAAGAGAGGTGCCTAAGGAGCTAGCTATAGAGGCCCATGAAGCAGGAGGGACCAGAGGATCAGAAACCGAGTGCATATGCAGAGGGGCCCCGGTGGTAGTGGCCAGCGGTGGTATGATGATGGCGTGAGGGTGAAAAAGTTTCAAATTCACTCTTTGTGTCGTCCTAGGCACGCTAGCGTTCTTAATTAGAAGAAGAAAAAAATCTAGTCATTTTTAGTTTTTTATACGGTTTAAAATGCAAAACCTAATTTTTAAAAAAGAAGAAAAATGTGATTGACGGTTAAGGATAAGGGTTGAAGTTTAGATATGTGGTTCTTGATGAACAGAAGGTCCTACGAAGCCAGTTAGCTTTTGGGGACAAAGTCTCTGACGTAGATACAAACTAACTCAAAAGGATGCATGTGTAGTCTCCTTCGTCAAAGAATTTTTCTTGCTTGTCAGTTGACCACAGCGGTTAAAAGACTAGATCATCTTCCTTTTGAAGAAAAATGTAGCAATTTGGGTTTCCATTGATGGTATTGAGTTGACAGAGGTTTTAATGTCATTCGTCGATTATTGAAGTACTTGGTCCAGTAGCATTCACAGTTCTATGGCGGCGATAATGGATTTAGAATTTTCTTAAAATTTGTTAGGATTTCCAAATACTCCATGTTATTATATTTAATATAAACATATGTAGAACTGAATAGATGTTTATCTGAACCGATTTAATTTTTTAGATTTTTATTGTTTAAAGTTTTTGGTTAGGTCGGGTCGTATTCGACTCCAAATCAAACAGAATTTGTATTTTAAAACATGGATTCATCTAAATAGATTTTTTCTATAGTATTTGCTATGCAAGTTGCTAACCGGAAATTAATAATTTGGAATATCCGCATGGTATTTTGTATAGAAAACGCTAAGGTTTTATCTTTTTAAAAAGGATCTAGCTTCTCTTTAAGTTTAAAACAAAATTGAACAAAGTGCTAATTTTGTGTTTCATTGCAGTTCTTTATTATTTTATAATATTTGTTTTGCCTAGTAATGGAGTTGTCGAGCCAATAATAAATTTGTTGTTTCTTTCTGTGAAACTATTTGTTTGATTCTTTTTTTTTATCAATGCAATAATAAATTGGTTGGCAAAATATTGTTAATTCTGCCGTTTTACAAAAAATGTTATTCTACACAATTTTACATATACTATATAAGAAACTGTTGAAATTTTCATTTTAGTCTTTATCAACACACTAAATAAGTTTTTCTCTCCGGTTAATACATTGGAAAAATAAGGCCAAAAACTAGAATTTTCATATAAAATTACATTAGAACTGCATAACTCACAATTCCCAAACTGAATCTATATGTCAATGATTCATCGTACTAATAAAGGACCAGAACTTTGAATCTTTCCACTGCAGTTTCAGTGATAGTTGACCGCTGTGAACGGTATAAATGGCAACAAAATTTAGTTTTTCATAAATGGTAAAGTTTTAAATTTTGATTTAGGATTCTTTAGGTGAACTAAGGAAGAAAAAGGATGATCTCTTCATCTATCATGTGTATCTAATCCAGCTAGTTTAGTTATATTTTATTCTCAAGCCACTACCTATGGTACAAATTCGTTTTCTTTTTTACTTTATACACTTTACCCCAAAAAACTGTGTGCTCAAATGCCTATATACATAATGCATTAGGTTCATGGGGTTTCTTAGAAGAAGTGTACACAGAGCCGGTCTTGAGCCCAACAGAGCAAACATGCGCTTGAGATCCTTTTTTAATTTTAAAATTTTAGTTAAGAAAACGGCCTATTTTTTGAAAAATTGTACAATTTTGACCTATTTTTCCATTGTAGATTGCGGCCTTTTGAAAATTTTAAAATCTCAGGACCGGTTCTGAGTGTACATTTTGATACGGAGAAAGAAACATGTTAATTTCAACCCAAAAAAAAAGAAAGAAACATGTTAAATACTCTAATAAAAAAAAAAGCTTGATAGATTTATCTTAGAATTTCATAGTTGATAAAATTATGCTAATATGAGGAGAGATTTATTATAGTTTCATAGTTGAAAATCCCATGGCTGGAGAGCAAGTTGATTGCGATTAGGGGGGAAAAAACAATTGATTGGGACATGCAAGTTACAATCTATAGGCTGAATTTTATGACAGAAAGGCACATGTTCCCACAACTCTCAAATTATCTGAATGTGCCATTTGCTTTGCCAACTTCAGTTTACCAAGTATGAAATACTTTTTTTTTTTTTTGTCAAAACCAAACTTTTATATGATTTTATTTTAAAGGCATTCTGAAAAGTACTACAAAAATATTAGGTATATTCCAAAAATACTACATATTTTCAAAAATTTTAAAAATACTACAAAATAGTTTTTGTTCCAAAAATATCACAAATTTAAAATAGTTTTAAACCTTCAAATTTAAACCCTAAAACCTCCAAAACCAAACTTACCCCCTTCGAAACTAAACTCAAAACTCTAATTAGTGAACCTAAACCAAAAATTTAAATTTTAAACACTAAAAATTTACTTTTTATTTTTGTGCTATTTAAAAAAATATATAATTTAGTGGTATTTTTAAATTTTTTAAAAATATGATATTTTTGGATTCTAAACATCTTTTAGTGGTATTTCAAAAAAAAATTCTTTATTTTACTTTAGTAAAAAACTTTAACTTCTACTTAGATACATACTTCTACATTTTTGTTTAAAGAAACAGATGATGGTTCAAGTGAAGATTACAAAAAAATAGTCACTCTTGATTGAAAAAAAGGAAAAAAATCTACATGCATGTTCAGTGTTTGTGCTTTCTTTATGATAGTTATTTAATTTCCCATTAAACACTAACCTAGGAGTGGCCAAGCATTTCGAAGATTGATCTATATATGCATATATTTCTTCAAAAATAAGCTGTATTCTTATATTTTTGAAGAAAATTTAGCGAGTCTGCTATTTTTAAACGTGTGGTTGAGTTACATGTTTAGATATTGATAAATATTTAAGTTAACATGCATAAAACAAAGCACTCCTATATGTTATGTGATAACTTATAAAAATTTTAGGAATAAGTAATCATCAAAAAGTTAATTAGGAAAAATTAAGTATATGTCGTTATATCCTAGATGCTGTGAAGTGCTTTAATAATGGACCTTATAGAACTTCTAGTGCCGTGGACGTAATTAATTTCAAGGCCAAACATATAACAAGGTCTAGATACTCTTATTTTATATTCCTCTATGAAAACTTTGAATTATTTGGTTAAGAACATTAAATTGCGGAATCATCTTTTAAACTGTCTTTATTTTGGTGGGAATATAAGATAATTGGTTTAAAAATTGAGTGATAGAAGTTTCATAAGAAGAATAAATGGTTTATATAAATTAAAAAGTTCATTCCAACGCATAAAGAGAAAGGTTTGGGTCAATGTAACTCAACCAATGATATGAAGAGTGAAGATGAGACAAGAAGTTAGATTATCATCTATTGGGTTTTATTAAGGTGAGCCCATGAAGAATCCGGATTTTGCAAGCCCATCCAAATCTTGTCTTTTTACAAGTTCAAACTTCACAGTTTCAAAAGATTCATGAAAAAAGTAAGAGTGTATCTGTGTATGTAAAGTTATAAACAAAAGGTTCATAGAATTTCTTTTATGTAATGTGTTCTTGTATGTTGAACACTAGATATTAAAACACCATTGTCTTGAAGTTTTTTTTAACATTTTAAAAAGTAAAAATGTATTTACAATAGATTACAATTTATAATGGATCTAGCCATAGACGGACTGGAACCTTTCTCCAATAAGGCATGTACACCCTACTCTATTTACAAATAACCCAATAATTTTCAACCCAAACTAAATAAATCAACATTATTTAAAAATCTCATATCTTACATTTTATTGGTTTTTGTAATTACTTTTGATTAATTTTGCATGTGTCTACTACTATAGTTGAGAGATATTTTCCTTTTTGATGAAGATCACACAGATTATATTGCACAATTGAATAAGCGATCAATTTTTAAACGATTTTTTGATTAAGTGACTAAAAAATATAATAACATGAAAATAATTGTGTAATTAAAAAGTTTCAAAATATGGAAACTATAGAACAAATTATAATTTTATTTTGTTTCACCATATGATAATTTTATGTTTTAGTAATTTAGTTTAGTTATAAATAGTTTTTATATTTTTAAAAATGATTTTATTAATTATAATAAAACAATGAGTTCCCTCAACTAAAAATAGTTCTAGATCCGCCCATGGATCTAACTATATATATAGATAATGGATTACAATTTATAATGAATCTAAACATTTGCGAAAAATAGATGAAGAATGCTAATATAAGGTAAGAAATATTAAATTTAGCTGACAACAAAACAGTTTTGACTCACAAAATAATAGATTCTATGAATTTGCTAAAACTTAATAACTTTTGAGTTTTGATTTAGATTTGTGTAAAGTACGGAGAAAATGGTTTATCAATGCCCACACATATATCTAGTTGGGAAATTCGTTTTTGCACATATGGACCATGCTGTTAACTATTGCATTAGTTAATTTTTGAACTTTCATACCACCATTACAAAGTCTTATCTTATAAATGCATTGATCGTTACAGCGTGAACTCGTATGTTAACGAGGATGACTCAAATGATGATATGAACAATATATTATTATCTAAAAGAAATGTTATCGTCTAACAAAATCAAAGTGATAATTCGTTTGTCAAAACAATATTGTTATACTCAATAAACTGGATTAAAATCCACATGTACGTTATCGTTTTAATGAGTAGAAAAATTTCGCTTGACATATAAATTTGTCATTTCAAGTTTTCTAATGACAACGTTTCTCTCAGATACCATTACATTTTTCAAGTCATCTCCGTTAACAAAATAGTTTATGTCGTAATGGTCAATGCATTTATAATAGAAAATTTTGTAGTCGAGATATGAAAATTCAAAAATTAACGAATGCATATAGTTAACAACACGGTCCATATGTGCAAGAACGAATTTCTAAACTAGTTACATGTGTAAGTATGGATAAACTGTTCTACTATAATTTTAACAAAAACCGAATGGGTCGACTTAGGCTTCGAAACCCCATACGAAAGGCTTCGGGTTAATATTTAGAATATATGTAGTTAGTTGTCTAAGTAAAATATGTCTATTTCTTTTTTTCACTATAGATAAAAGAAATTAAGGTGGCCAAATATATGTATGTACATGAAACTCTCTAATCAACAAATCAATATAATTTTTGGGACCTTTTTCTGTAACAATATAAATTGTGTAGATCTAAATTTTTTTTCATGCTTTGTTTAATGTTGTAAATAAATTAAAATCTCCACTATGTCTAGCTATTTTGTTTCTTTTACTATAAAGTTTTGAGGACTTTAATAAAAACCCTTACAAAAAAAATTATTTTCCAACTATAAAGAAAAAAAAAGGGAAAATTCCCAAAAAATGCACGAACTAGTAGAAATCTAGATAAAAAAATACACAAACTATTTTCGTTAACTTTTTAATACACCAACTATAATAAATTTTTCTCCTAATACATGAACTTTCAAAATCATTAGAGTTTCAACGCCTCAATTAATAGATGTTAATCCAATTAATCCTGGTTAATTAATTTCATTAACCTTTAATCATTTATGGTTAAGTGAAATTAAAAAGACGAAATTATCTTTAATTGAAAAATCTAAAATTTTTCCCAAATCGATTTTGGGTAAGAACCCTAAAAACAAAACTTCTCAAAGTTGTGATTCTTTTGTTTTGTGATGTGAAGGTTGCGATTGCAGGAGTAAGCAAGAAGAATAATCGAGTATTAGTTTCAAAAAGTATGAGGTGTTGTTTAACTTCAAAATTTTTGTCGTGTTTCTCTTCTCTTTCTCGGGTTTGATTGGGGTTTTATCGGGTTTTGAGATGATGAGGTATGGTGATTTATGTGCATTCAAGTTTGTGAGAATGGGATTAATTTATCTATTAGAAGAATGGTTATGGTTAGATTAATCAATTTTGTGTCAAAATGTGTGTTTAGTTATCACAGTTGATTGACATATCACTAATATCCATTGTTTACATTTCAGTAACTCATATATCAAATTGAATATCCACTATGAAGGCTTAGTATAAGCTGAAGATGGTGGGTTCATTTATTATGGAGGTTCGGTAAAAGAGATGGTCATGGATCCGGATTACATGACATAGTCCATTGATATTACTCAGATTTAATGCATTTTAGTGGGCATTTATGCCTGCTAAACTTGTATTATCTGAGCATTTTCTTTGTAAAACTGGATTTTTCTAAGACTTTCAGGTGTTCGGGTCAATTTTGGATTAAACGTGCTGAATTGCTACATTTTTGGATGGAATCTGGCTTAATGAAGAAATGAAGAGTCGATCTGGGATTAGATCGATGAAAATTGAAGATTTGAAGTCAAGATGACTTCAGACCGATCGGTCCGTCCATGGACCGATCGGTCTTAATATCCGAAGTTACAGAAACTTTGGACCGATCGGTCTGTCCTTGGACCGATCGGTCTGTCCTTGGACCGATCGGTCTGTCCTTGGACCGATCGGTCTGTCCTTGGACCGATCGGTCCATAGTTGTCCGGAGAAAGAGACCGATCGGTCTGTCCCTGGACCGATCGNCATCAAGTCCTCAATTTATCATTTTTCCTATTTTCCTATTTTTATTTTTAAAACTATAAAATCCTTGTGGCTTAGGTTTTATTATCTTTATCTTTTATCTTGCAAAACTTTAGAGAGCTTTTTACTGGGAGATTGAATCATGAACCTGTATTTGGAGAAGAATTCTTGAACCCAGTATAATATATTTACTTATTCTATTTTATTCATGTGTTCTTCTCAGTATTTGATTTGTGTTTCCATTGATATGTCTGAGTAGTTCTCCAGTTAGGTTTTAGGGTTTCCT
>OVBE01001693.1:0-34873 GCA_900406425.1 Iberis pinnata
TATAAATATGCAAGGGTAAGTGAGAAATAATTTTTTTATACTATTTTTTGCTATTTAAAAATATTTGCTTTCTTTTTTATTAGTTTTGTCATTTATATTTTGTAAATTATTTTGTTTATTACTAGATGTCTATGGAGTCAAAATTTTCTTAACAAACACATCTAAAACGATATTCTTTAGTTTTTATAAAATAAAATTTTAACTTTTAAACGATAATTATTATGAAACGGAAGAAATATTATTGTATATTTATGTTTGCAAACGTCACTTTAAAAACAAAAAACCGTTAAAACGTTATTTAAACTAAAAAATACTCACCGGCTCTTATTATCACACCTAATTTCTCTCTCTACCTTCTCCCACTTCTCTCTAAAATCTGCTAAAAGTTTCATCAGATCTAGCTTCTTCTTCGCCGACGACCGGCTCTTTGCCGGCGCCGGGTGTATATAATATCAACCAATATCTGGATCAATCTCTTTTTGTTTTTTCCCCGGTTAGCTCATACTTTAGATTCCATCTTTGTCTCTCCTTTGGAAATCACCTCTTCTTCTTTGACATGTCTATTCTGATGACATGCAAAGCAATCGACTCTATTGTACATTCACTAACGCTTATTCCTCGGACTTTGGTTCGGAGTGATGCTTCCTTCAGGATGAGATTGGGTTTGTATCTCTCTTGCATGTCCCATTTTAGATATGTCGATGGAGGTCTCTGGAGGTCCGACGGGTTGGTTTCCTCAAAGTGGGCGATTTTGGTTCGGCGATCCAGTTTTTTTGTTGTTCGATTTCAGGAGATGGAGTATGGTGTTGTTTCTCCTTGGTTCTTTCACGGCACTACTCACCTCCTTGCGACTTCCATGGTGGAGTTGAGCTTTTGGCATCGGATGACGGCGTGTGAGATACAAGTGTCTCGAAGAATCCAAGGCATGCACCCTTTTGGTTTTGGGCCTGGAACTAATATCAGCTCATACACTCCCATCAGTGACTATGTTTCATTGTTAATATTGTGTCCTTATTTTAATTTTCTAGGTTATTTTGTTTCGTTCAGTATCAGCTTGTTTGTTATGCTTTTTTTGGTGTTTTTCGCCATCTAGTTCTCATAGAAGTTAGAACAGTGACCAACTTAGAGCAGAACACCTACTTTATGCTGGATTTTCCAACTTTATTAATGAGGTGTTCTCCTACAATGGTATGAGGTTGTACTTTCTCTAACAATGGGAGCTATTCTAACCCTTCTTTGGGTTACTTCTTCGACTTTGTGTCGAAATTCCTTTTCTCTGCGTGGGAATTGGTCTTTTACCCTTTAGTGGGTCTTGATGTACCTCACAGTAGGTTTGTGTCTGCCCTAATTTGGGGTTTTGTTCTTCACTTTTAATGAAACTAAGTTTGACGACAAAAAAAAAAACTAAAAAATATATATTATTATCGAGATTGCAATTTTTTTAAGAGGTTGCAATTTATTATATAAAATATATATATATTATTTAAACAATATTATATTTAATAATACATGTATAAAATATTTATAAGAGGTTGCAATTTTTTTTTTGACAATAAAAAGCAAAATAATTTAAAGCGAGGAAGAGGTTGCAAATTTTATATATCAACATTTATAATTTTTTATAAATCTTTTTTTTTCTTTATAAATTATTTTATTTCTTTTTACACCTTATTAAACATGTATATTGTAGTTCATGTATGATTTTATAATCACTTATGTTATTTTCAACTTACAAAAAAGGTAATATCTTCACAATTAATAAAAATCTTATATTTGAAATTATTTTTTAGTTTAAATATATTTGAAATCTCTCAACAAGTAACACAACAACAAATATTTCCAACATATTAAGTATATTAAAAATATTAGAATCATTTCTCATTTTATTTTTAGGATAAACTCAAATCCGTTACTAAGTGGATATTTGGTTGAGCTAAAGTAAATTTTTATAGTTTTATTTATAACATTTTAGTCATAATTTATCTTTTTATATAATATCCCACAATATTTTTGTTTATTTATGTTTTATATATTTTCTTAGGAGAAAATATTTTATAACTTTCAAAACTTTAAAATTTTTCCTACATAAAAAAAATAAAGCTATAGTGAAAATACAACAACTAATCTACAATCATATGTTTTGTATGGTTAATAGATTTGTAGTTTATATATTTGTTTAAAAATGAAATACAATATATGTCTAAAATTTTAGATTCGATGTTTCGATTACTAGACTAATTTGTCTCTTGTGGTATAAACTAATGTGACAACATTTTTTAATTTGGTTAAATAAATGGAAAACTGTTTTAAAGCTAATAGTGAACTCAATAAGCCAAAATTGCGTGTGATCTTACATGCATATTATGTAATTATCCGATCAACTAAACAAATAAAGCTTAATTGGAAAAAAATAAGTCTGTTTCAAATCACCCAAATTTAGCCGAGGGAACTGATAAAAAAAAAAATTCATAAATTAAACTTAAGAGACAAAAGTTTGTAAACCCCCTAATCTCGCTTAACAAATTTTAATTGGGTAAAACCCTAAAATCCTCTCTTTCTCCTTTCTTCTTGTTTCTCGCCGCCAAGCTTTCACGTAGGTGTAGACCGGCGGCCGATGGCTTCTACAGCGTCAGCGCCGGTCTATTTGTTCTATTTGCTTTGATTTTGTGTCCTAGTGTCTCAATTTGGTAGTTTCAGGAGCTTTCGATGGCGCTCTCTTTTCCGGCGATGGTGAGTCTTCTTCTTACCTTTGAGCCTGCAGACTCCGGTCTATTCCCTGCTTGTCTCTGCTTCGCGTCCGGTCGTGGCTCTAGTTTTGAGCGGTTAGACACCGACAAAGCTTTGTTTCGCTAGTCTCGGGTCTCTAGATCCAGATCTAGCCTTCAGGCTTTGAGTGAGTTTGGTCTTCCCTGTTCTCTTTAGAGTTTTGTTCCGTTCTTGGGTCGGTAGTGGCGAGGTGTAGCTCCGGTTGGCTGTGGTTGTTAGCCGTGTTTTGGTGTGAGTCATCCTATCGTATCGGGCATTGTTTGTATTTCTGCTTGTAATTCGGCTTTTCGTTGCAGTTAATGTTAATAAAGACGACAAAAAAAAAGACAAAAGTTTGTGTAAAAATGCTAAATAAAACCAAAACAGAGTGAAGTGTATATATAGACTATAGAGTAAATATGCAAGTGTAAGTGAGAAATAATTTTTCTCTATATTTTGCTATTTTAAAATATTTGCTTTTTTTGTTAGTCTTATCATTTATATTTTGTGAATTATTTTGTTTATTACTAAATATCAATGGCGTTAGAACCTTCTTCACAAACTCATACTATTTAATATAATAAACAGAATTATAATGAGTGATATACTTTCTTGTTTCATACTAGTTGTAATTTACTAGTTGACATGTTCATTAAATTAGCATTAATTACATAATAATAATAATACTCAACAATTCAATACTAATAAGTGTCCTTTAAGAATTTTGCACATGAATAAAAAGAATTATATTTTTTATAAAAATCACATTAAATATTCTAAATCAATCAATAGAAGAAAAATATTGCATTAATTCTACTAGCAAAAAAAAATCAAACTAATTTAATTTCGGCATTGAAAATCTAAAACGACATTCTTTAGTTTTTATAAAACAAAATTTCAACTTTAAAACGACATTTATTATGAAACGGAAGGACTATTATTGTATATTTAAGTTTGCAAATATCACTTTCAAAACAAAAAAAACCTTAAAACATTATTTAAAATGAAAAGAATATTATCAAGATCTCCACTTACATATATAATACAACTCGTTTTTATATTTAATAATATATATATGAAATATTTATAAGAGGTTGTAAATTTTATATATCAACATTTATAACTTTTTATAAATCTTTTTTTTTGTCTCTTTATAAATTAATTTATTCTTTTCACACCTTATTAAACATGTATATTATAGATCATGTAAAATTTTATAATCACTTATAAAACATAAGTATTTTGACAATTTACAAAAAAAAAGTAATATCTTCCCAATGAACAAAAATCTTATATTTGAAAAAAAATTTTGGTTTAAATATATTTGAAATCTCTCAACAAGTAACACAACAACAAATATTTCCAACATATTAAATATATTAAAAATATTAGAATCATTTCCCATTCGATTTTTAGGATAAACTCAAATCCGTTGCTAAGTGAATTTTTGGTTGAGCTAAAATAACTTTTTATAGTTTTATTTATAACATTTTAATCATAATTTATCTTTTTATATAAGCTCCCACAATATTTTTGTTTATTCATGTTTTATACATTTTCTTAAGAAAAAATATTTTATAACTTTCAAGACTTTAAGATTTTTCTTACATAAAATATAAAGCTATAACAACAATACAACCACTAATCTACAATCATTTGTTTTTTATGGTCAATAGATCTGTAGTTTATATATTTGTCTAAAAATGAAATACAATACATATTTAAAATTTTAGATTCAATGTTTGGTGACTAGACTAATTTGTCTCTTGAAGTATATAAATTAATGTGATAAGATTTTTTTAATTTGGTTAAGTAAATGAGAAATTGTTCAAAAGGTAATAATGAACTTAAGAAGTCAGGATTGCGTGTGATCTTACATGCATATTATGTAATTATCCGATCAAGTAAACAACTAGGAGCTTAATTGGAAAGAAAAATAAGTCTTTTTAAGATCACCCAAATTTAGCCGAGGGAACCGAGAAAAAAAATAAGTAAAAAAAATTAAACTTGAGTGACAAACCTATTGAAAAATGAAGTTTGTGTAAAATGCTAAATAAAACCAAAACAATGTGAAGTGTATATATAGACTATAGAGTAAATATACAAGGGTAAGTGAAAAATAACTTTTTCACTATTTTTTGCTATTTTGAAATATTTGTTTTTTTTTTGTTAGTCTTTTCATTTATATTTTTTGAATTATTTTGTTTATTACCATATGTCAATGGAGTTATAACCTTCTTCCCAAACCCATATTAATTAATAATAAACAAAATTATACTTAGTGATATACTTTCTTGTTTCATACTAGTTGTTACTTATTAGTTGACATTTTAATTAAATTAGCATTAACTACATAATAATAATACTCACAATTCAATACTAATATGTGGTCCTTTTAGAATTTTGCACATGAATAAAAAAAATTATATGTTTCATAAAAACAACATTAAATATTCTAAATCAACCAATAGGAGAAAAATATTGCATTGATTATACTAGCCAAAAAAATCAAACTAATTTAATTTCGGCATTGAAATCAAAAACGACATTCTTTACTCTTTATAAATCAAAAATTTAACTTTAAAATAACAATTATTATGAAATGGAAGGAGTATTATTGTATATTTAAATTTGAAAATATCACATTAAAAACAAAAAAAACCTTAAAACGTTATTTAAAATGAAAAGAATATATTATTATCGAGATCTCCACTTACATATATAATACAACTCGTTTTTGTATTTAATAATACATGTATAAAATATTTATAAGAGGTTGTAAATTTTATATATCAACATTTATAACTTTTTATAAAAATATTTTTGTTTCTTTATAAATTACTTTATTTCTTTTCACACCTTATTAAACATGTATATTATAGATCATGTACGATTTTATAATCACTTATAAACATAAATATTTTTAACAATTTACAAAAAAGTAATATCTTCACTATTAAGAAAAATGATATATTTGAAATTCTTTTCTGGTTTAAATATATTTAAAATCTCTCAACAAGTAACACAACAAAAAATATTTCCAACATATTAAGTATATTAAAATATTAGAATCATTTCTCATTCAATTTTTAGGATAAACTCAAATCCGTTGCTAAGTTGATATTTGGTTGAGCTAAAGTAAATTTTCATAGTCTTTAAAAACATGTTATTTATAACGTTTTAATCATATTTTATCTTTTTATATAAGCTCCCACAATATTTTTGTTTATTTATGTTTTTTACATTTTCTTAAGAGAAAAACTTTTATAACTTTAAAGACTTTAAGATTTTCCTACATAAAAAATAAAACTACAGCAACAATACAACAAATAATCTACTATCATTTGTTTTGTATGGTTAATAGATCTATAATTTATAAATTTGTTTATAAATGAAATATAATACATGTCTAAAATTTTAGATTCTATGTTTGGATTACTAGACTAAATTGTCTCTTGTGGTATATAATTTAATGTGACAATATTTTTTTTAAATTTGGTTAAATAAATGAGAAATTGTTTTAAAGCTAATAGTGAACTTAAGATGTCATCATTGCGTGCGATTGTACATGCATATTATGTAATTATCCGATCAAGGAAACAAATAAAGTTTAAATTGGATAGAAATTTTTTTTGTTTCAAATCACCCAAATTTAGCCCAGAGAGCCGGGAAAATAAATAAATAAAAAGTTATAAATTAAACTTGAGAAACAAACCTATTCGAAAATGAAGTTTGTGTAAAATGCTGAATAAAACCAAACTAGTGTGAAGTGTATATATAGAAAATAGAATAAATATGCAAGCGTAAGTGAGAAATAACTTTTTCACTATTTTTTGCTAGTTTAAAATATTTGCTTTCGTTTTTATTAGTCTTCTTATTTATATTTTGTGAATTATTTTGTTTATTACTAGATGTCAATGGAGTTGAAACCTTCTTCTCAAACCCATCTTAACTTTGCAAACATCACTTTAAAAAAACCTTTAAAACATTATTTAAATTGAAAAGAATATATAATTATCGAGATCTCCACTTATAGATATAATACAACTCGTTTTTTTATTTAACAATATGATGAGGCGGAAGCTAATGATAAAACTAGAAATCCAAGAATACCCAGAAAACTAGAGTTTTGTGAATACTCTTCACGGTAGTTTATAAATAAACTTCTTTAGGGGTTGTGAATACTCTTCACAGTGGTTATAAAACCTCTTCTAAACCAGTGTTATTTTATTAAATCATCAAGTCTGAATAATACATTAGGCCTAAGAGCCTATTTATAGTAAAATAATAAAACTTAAAAACTATTAAAAATCCATGAAGATAATCTCAAATAAATTAAGATAATTACTATAATAAATAAGATAAATAACAATAAAGATATTATGGATATTTGAAATATTCTAAATATCGCGTTGCATCACAATACATGTGTAAAATATTTAGAAGAGGTTGCGAATTTTATATATCAATATTTATAACTTTGTATAAACCTTTTTTGTCTCTTTATAAATCACTTTATTTCTTTCCACACCTTATCAAACATGTATATTATAGATCATGTACGATTTTATAATCTCTTATAAACATAAGTATTTTTGACAATTTACAAAAAATAAAGTAATATCTTCACAATTAACAAAAATCTTATATTTGAAATTCTTTTTTTGGTTTAAATATATTTGAAATCTCTCAACAAATAACACAACAACAAATATTTCCAACATATTAAGTATATTAAAAATATTAGAATCATTTCCCATTCCATATTAGGTTAAACTCAAATCCGTTGCTAAGTGAATATTTGGTTGAGCTATAGTAAATTTTTATAGTTTTATTTATAACGCTTTAATCATATTTTATCTTTTTATATAAGCACCCACAATATTTTTTTATTCATGTTTTATACATTTTCTTAAGAGAAAATATTTTGTAACTTTAAAGAATTTAAGATTTTTCCTACATAAAAAATAAAGCTATAGCAACAATACAACAACTAATATACAATCATTTATTTTGTATGGTTAACAGATCTATAGTTTATATATTTGTTCAAAAATGAAATAAAATACATGTCCAAAATTTTAGATTCGGTGTTTGGATTACTAGACTAATTTGTCTCTTGTGGTATATAAATTAATGTGACAACAATTTTTAATTTGGTTAAATAAATGAGAAATTGTTTTAAAGCTAATAGTGAACTCAAGAAGGCAGGATTGTGTGCGATCGTACATGCATATTATGTAATTATCCTATAAAAGAAAAAAAAATCTTAAATTGGAAAGAAAAAAAGTTTGTTTCAGATCACTCAAATTTAGCAGAGGGAGCCGAGAAATTTTTTTAATAAGAATTCAAAAATTGAACTTGAGAGATAAACCTATTTGAAAATAAAGTTTGTGTAAAATTCTAAATAAAATCAAAGCAGTGTCAAGTGTATATATAGACTATAGAGTAAATATGCAAGTGTAAGTGAGAAATAACTTTTTCACTATTTTTTGCTATTTTAAAATTATTGCTTTCTTTTTTATTAGTCTTCTCATTTATATTTTATGAATTATTTTGTCATTACTATATGTCAATGAAGTTAAAACCTTCTTCACAAATTCATCTTAATTAATAATAAACAGAATTATACTCATTAATATACTTTCTTGTTTCATACTAGTTGGTACTTATTAGTTGACTTTTTCATTAAATTAGCATTAGTTACATAATACTAATACTCAAAAATGCAATACTAATGTCTTTTTAGAATTTTGCACATAAAAAAATATTCTATTTTTCATAAAAACAACATGAAATATTCTAAATCAACCAATAGAAGAAAAATACTGCATTGATTCTATTAGCCAAAAAAAATCAAACCAATTTAATTTCGGCATTAAAAACCTAAAAAGACATTCTTTAGTCTTTATAAAACATAAATTTAACTTTAAAACGACAATTATTATGAAACAGTAGGAGTATTATTGTATATTTAATTTTGCAAACATCATTTTAAAAACAAAAAAACCTAAAAACGTTATTTAAATTGAAAAGAATATATTATTATCAAGATTTTCACTTATAGATATAATTCAACTCCTTTTTATATCACTCCTTTTTATATATAATAATACATGTATAAAATAATAAGAGGTTGCAAATTTTATATATCAATATTTATAACTTTTTATAAATCTTTTTTTTTGTCTTTTTATAAATTACTTTATTTCTTTTCACACCTTATCAAACATGTATTATATAGATCATGTATGATTTTATAATCACTTATAAACATAAGTATTTTTGACAATTTACAAAAAAAATAAAGTAATCTCTTCACAATTAACAAAAGTCTTATATTTGAAATTCTTTTTTTGGTTTAAATATATTTGAAATATCTCAACAAGTAACACAACAACAAATATTTCCAACATATTAATTATATTAAAAATATTAGAATCATTTCTCATTCTATATTAGAATAAACTCAAATTCGTTGCTAAGTGGATATTTTTATAGTCTTTAAACACATGCTATTTATAACGTTTTAATTATATTTTATCTTTTTATATAAGCTCCCACAATATTTTTGTTTCTTCATGTTTTATACACTTTTTAAAGAGAAAATATTTATAACTTTAAAGACTTTAAGATTTTTCCTAAATAAAAAAAATAAAGCTATAACAACAATACAACAACTAATCTACAATCATTTGTTTTCTATCGTTAATAGATCTGTAGTTTATAAATTTGTCTAAAAACGAAATACAATACATGTCTACAATTTTAGATTCGGTGTTTGGATTACTAAACTAATTTGTCTCTTGTGGTATATAAATTAATGTGATAATATTTTTTAATTTGGTTAAATAAATGAGAATTTTTTTTAAAGATAATAGTGAACTCAATTGTGTGCAATCGTACATGCATATTATGTAATTATCCGATCAAGGAAACAAATAAAGCTTAAATTGGAAAGAAAAAGTATGTTTCATATCACCCAAATTAAGCTGATGGAACCGAGAAAAAAAATTAAATAAAAATTCAAAAATTAAACTTGAGAGATAAACTTATTCGAAAATGAAGTTTGTGTAAAATGTTAAATAAAATCAAAGTAGTGTGAAGTGTATACATAGACTATAGAGTAAATATGCAAGTGTAAGTGAGAAATAACTTTTTCACTATTTTTTGCTATTTTTAAATTATTGCTTTCTTTTTTATTAGTCTTCTCATTTATATTTTATGAATTGTTTTGTTATTACTAGATGTCAATGGAGTTAAAGCTTTCTTCACAAACACATCTTAATTAATAATAAACAAAATTATACTCAATGATATACTTTCTTGTTTCATACTAATTGTTACTTATTAGTTGACATTTTCATTAAATTAGCATTAGTTACATAATACTAATACTCAAAAATTCAATACTAATAAGTGTCCTTTTAGAATTTTGCACTTGAAAAAAAAATATTATATTTTCATAAAAACAACATGAAATATTCTAAATCAACCAATAGAAGAAAAATACTGCATTGATTCTAATTGCCAAAAAAATCAAACTAATTTAATTTCAGCATTGAAAATCTAAAGACATTCTTTAGTCTTTATAAAATACAAATTTAACTTTAAAACGATAATTATTATGAAACAAAAGGAGTATTATTGTATATTTAAGTTTGCAAACATCATTTTAAAAACCAAAAAACCTAAAAACGTTATTTAAATTGAAAAGAATATATTATTATCGAGATCTCCACTTATATATATATATAATACAACTCGTTTTTATATTTAATAATACATGTATAATAAGAGGTTGCAAATTTTATATATCAACATTTATAACATTTTATAAAAAAAATTTTTTTCTCTTTATAAATTACTTTCTTTCTTTTCACACCTTATCAAACATGTATTATATAGATCATGTACGATTTTATAATCTTTTATAAACATAAGTATTTTTGACAATTTACAAAGAAAAAAATAAAGTAATATCTTCACAGTTAACAAAAGTCTTATATTTGAAATTATTTTTTGGTTTAAATATATTTGAAATATCTCAACAAGTAACATAACAACAAATATTTCCAACATATTAAGTATATTAAAAATATTAGAATCGTTTCTCATTCTAAATTTTCTAAATTCAATTTATTAAAAACGAAAAATAAAATTAATAAAGTTTCATTTGACAAAGAAAAAAATATTTCGCCAAAAATTCTTCTGTCCAAATTTTCACGCCAAAAGTTTTCCCGTCAAAATTTTCCCGCCAAAAATTTTTCCGTCAAAATTTTTCCGTCAAAATTTTTCCGCCAAAAATTTTCCCATCAAAATTTTCCCATCAAAATGTTTCCATCAAAATTTTCCCGAGAAAATTTTTTCCGCCAAAAGTTCCCGTCAGTTTTTCTGTCGAAATTTTCTCGGGAAAAGTTTTTCGTCGAAATTTTCCTAGAAAAAGTTTTCCCGTCGAAATTTTTCAGAAATAGTTTTCCTGTCGAAATTTTCCCGTCAAAATTGTACCCTCGAACGTTTTCCCGTCGAAATTTTCCCGAGAAAAGTTTTCCCGTCGAAATTTTTCCGGGAAAAGTTTTTCCGTTGAAATTTTTCCGGAAAAAGTTTTTCCGTCGAAATTTTCCCGGAAAAAGTTTTCTAGTCGAAATTTTTCCGGAAAAAGTTTTCCTATCGAAATTTTCCCGGGAAAAGTATTCCTGTCAAAATATTTCATTTGAAAATTTCTCTCAAAAAAGTTTCCTAACATGTGATGATGATTATAATGAAATTGGTGATGTAGTGTTAATGATGTAATTATGATGTCATAATTATCAATTATGATAATTATCTAAATAATAATCAAATTATAATGGATAACCCATTAAGACTCATTAACCCATTAATTTAAATCGGTAATGGGTTGATCCAACCCATTTGTTTAATGGATTGAGTTGACTCATAACCCATTTAGCCAATGGTTTAATTGGATTTGGGTTGGTTTGGGTTGGTTTACCCATTTTGACACCCCTACCCATCTTTCATACATGTTAAATATTTCTAACTTCCGCCAAAATTTAGGTACGAATTTTTATTCTTCAAAAAATTAATATTAAACAGCAAATATTTTATATATTATATAGAGTGTCAAAAAGTTGTGTACTTTTAATAAATATTGTATAGTTGATACAATTTTCAAATTTTTTTATGTAAAAATAAAATTTTATTTAATTTTTTATACATATCTAAGGTTTAATTCTAAATTAATATGAGTTTTATTATTTTTAAGTAATATTAGACCAACTCCAATTAAGTTGTTTAATGAGTGCTTAGTGAGTTGCTAAGTATTTTTAAGCTTTAAAAATAAATCAAAAAGGGGTAATTAAGTTAAGATCAATGCTTAAGGAAGGTTTTATAAAATTTTCTAAGCTACCCTACGTGTCGCCATCTGATTCGTTTTATTAAAAAAAGGGCAAAATTTTTTTCGGGGTTGAGATGTATCGGGGACAAAAATCATTTGCCCTATTTCTCTCCTTTTGACGGCGAATGCAAGTGCGATTTACGGTGAGAGGATTCCGGCGATATGGCCATGAAATCAAGGCAGAGAAGACATGAAACTCCTCGAAGCCTTTGGGATTTCACATCCAACAAAGAAGAAGCAGAAGATTAACGGTTTATTTTGGTCAAGGTAAACGAGAAATTTATCTGTTTTGTGGATTCATTGTGCGATTATTTTGTTTGTAGGTCAATTGTGTTGTTGATTGGTAAATGTTGTTGTGTAGATTACTGCTAATAAGTATTTGACTTTTAATTGGTCCAAAACAAAAGACATCACGGCTATGTGAGCAAGACAACGCAACACAATGACTTCTTCTTTTTTATATGTTGCTCACAGATGAGTCTGATGACAATTCCAATTGTTTACTGATCTTGGTTCTTCCACAGAGCTTGCTTAAAAATTTAAATTTAACCCAAGCAGCACAAACTTAAAACCTGCATCATAAGCAGCAAACATTGTTTGATAAATTATCAACAAGTACCATTTGATGCCTCTAAAATTGAAACTAGTAGAAAATTGTTGGTTTTTATTCGGAAACACATTTGTTCCTGGGTACAACTATTACTTCACTTTTAAACAGCATGTACACAAACACCAATTCTAAAGGATTTTATATTATATGAACAGCGTGTAAACTTGAATAAATTTGTTGAAAGCTTATTGAATTTTCTTTGTTGTTATTTGTTGAAAGCTTATTGAATTTTCTGTTTGTTCTTTGCATGTGAGAAAGAAAGATTGTTGTTATCTTCATCTCATCAAAGTACATGTAAGTGTTCAATGCACTTGAATAAATTTGTTTAGGACAGTAGGTAATCAATGTGTGTTAGTTGTGGTTGTAAACTTTGTGATGAATGCTTGATTGGATGGTTATCCGAAACCATAACTCTATCTCCCTACTTAAACTATAATCTTAACCTTGTCTAAACACTAACTAAAACTGAAAACACCAACTTAAGAAAGAAAACTTCTCAAAATAGTAGCTAAAAAACACCATGGATCCATATGCTCTTGATGATATGGATCCTTCTTGTGAAGGTGGAAACTTCACATAACTTCTTCATAGCCAAATCCAAAACAGTGAACCTCTTAATACCCCATTATTTACTCTTCAATTCCATGAGGCTCCTCAAGTGGTTGAGACTCGTAAAGAAAGGAGGAAATGGTCTCCGGATGAAGACATTGTGATTTGTAGCTCTTGTCTAAACACAAGCAAAGATGTTGTGGTTGCCAATGAGCAAAAGCATGATGCATTTTGGAAAAGAGTGGCTGCTTTCTTCAATGCTTCCATCAAGCAAGCTGGCTTTCAAGAAAGAGAAGCCATACACTGCAAGCAGAGATGGCAGAGGATAAATGAAGGTGTGTCAAAGTTTGTAGGCTGCCATTCCACTGCTTCAAGACAAAGAAGCATTGGACAGAATGAAGATGATGTTATGAAGGTTTTTTATGAACTATACTTTCAAGATCATAAGGTGAAGTTTACTCTTCAGCATTGCTGGCTTGAACTGAGAAGTGACCAGAAATGGTGTGCATCAACAGTTGGAAAAGGTGAACAAAGCTCCAAGAGAAGGAAGCTTGTTAAATGTACAAACTCTTCAACAGCAGAAGATGTTAGACCAGTTGGAGTGAAAGCATCTAAAGGAGCCAAAAAGAAGGTTGGGACCAAAAAGATAGGGAGTGTTGATAGTGAAAGTTCTGTGAAATTTTTTGACCATATGTGGAGCATAAAGGAGAAAGATTTGGCTGTTAAAGAGAGAATGGCTAAGGTTGGTCTATTAGAGAGTCTAATAGCCAAGAAAGAACCACTTTGTGATGAGGAAAATGCTCTAAAGTCCAAACTCATCTCTGAAATGCTTGGAGTTTAAACTTAAATGTGTCTGTTTTTTTAAAGTTAAAATGTTTCTGTTTTTTCTAGTTTAAATGTTTCTGTTTTTTCTAGTTTAAATGTTTCTGTTTGTGTTGTGTTTGTGTTGTGTTAAAGTGTTTGTGTTGTTATATACTTGTTCTGTCTCTGTTTTAATATATTAATTTAACTTTAAGTTTCTGTTAATGTTGGTTGCAGATAAATATGACTTGGTCAACATCTTAAATCCATTGTCTGCTATCGATTTGGTGTTGATGGAGTTTATATGCTTTTGTGCTTTTACTTTGCTTGGTTAGTTTGTGTTTAAGATTGCTTCTTGGTTGTTACCAGGGACATTTGTTTCTTATTCAAAACAAGTATATGATAGGCAGTAGATAAGAATTCTTAATAGATTTGTTATTAATAGATTTGTTATTGTAAAGAAGATGATGAAGTATATGTGTTATTTATCCAAAATGAGCGACTTTTATCCAGTCAATTACACTTTCTCAAGATCCAAAATCATCATTATTTGCTACATCTCAAGAGTCTGTTAGGAAAGATGTTGAACGGGCTTTTGGAGTTCTGCAAGCTCGATTTGCCATCGTCAAAAATCTGGCTCTTTTTTTGGGACAAGGTCAAGATTGGGATGATAATGAGAGCATGTATTATAGTGCACAATATGATAGTGGAAAATGAACGAGAAGGGTACACTCATTTCAATCTATCAGAATTTGATCAACAAGAAGGAAACGGGAATGCGCACGTCGATTATACGTATTCAACGGATATGCCTATAAATCTCGTCAATGTGATGGCAAATCGAAACCTAATTCGAGATAGATTAAAACATGACCGACTAAAAGCAGATTTGGTGGAACACATATGGCAAAAATTCGGATCAAATTAAGAATACATACTTCGGTTGTTGTCGTTCTAAATTTTATAATTTCTTGTACACAATGCATTTCATGTACGTTCCATCTTTCATTAGTATTTGTGATATGTAAAATATAATGATTAAAAAATTAAAAATTAATGACTCAAGAAAATTTTTAATCATAATGTGAAATATAATTTACAATATAATTAATGAATTAAATTAAAATTTGTTAAATGAAATGTAAAAAAAAAATACTTAAGGGTCAAGAGTATCTTAGCCATTGGAAGCCAAATTTTATAAATACTTATCCAAAGTTTCTTAAACATTAAATGTAATAAAAAATGCTTTAGCACCCTATTAAGAAAATCATTAAGCTCCCCACTAATGGAGATGCTCTTAGGTGATTATCGCGCGGGTTTGGAGTACTATATAAAAGTAGTATTCATTGGCTTTTTAGAGTGTTCACGTCAGCTAAATTGTGCAGCCACTCAAAAATAGCCACGTCATCGATTAATTTTAACTTGATTCATCTTTCTCTTCTTCTTCTAACTATGTAACCGCACAATTTATTATTTTTAATCAGTCGTCTTCTTCTTCATTTCTCTGGTGATTCTCTTCATATGCTTTTTGAGCTATTGTAACAAATTAATGAATATTGAATCTTAGATTCGTCATTGCTTCACGCTTGTCAGAGTGATTTTGACGCGCTTTGTAAATCATATGTTAGGATTCATTCAAAATTAAGGTTACAGTTAATTTTATAATACGCTATGCTACTCTCTAACCCTTTTCAGGTCGGGATTTTCGCTGATGAATCGGTTCTGACGTCGAAGAACGTACAGAGCTCGCTCATTTCATGACCTATGACACCGTCTTGCTTCAAGAACTCTCGGATCGTGTCTTTCTTTACCCATCTTTCTTTACCCATCTGGTCTCCTTCACTCGTGTTCTTTTTACAAGAAGGTACTTTACTCTGATACGCACCTTCGATAGTGTCTAGCATTAGCTAGATTGATAATTCAATTTTAATCTCTTGGGGTTGGAATTTTTAGCGTATGAATATGATTTATAGGATATACAGTCACAATATGCTAGAGTAGTAATCAAATGCTGATAAGTGTGTTGCTTCTTTGGTTTGTGTTGATGTTTTAATCAGAAACTTTGTTTGCTTGCCCATGCTCATGTTCATCGACCGTCCCCGTCGAGGTAACTACCCATCATTTCTTCACTTAGGTGTCTCTGTAAACCTTCTTAACGAAAGATCAGTAGAGCAGTATGGTTCCAACGTTTATGAATATTTCTAATTTGGAAGATGAGAATAGCCAATAATTTGGGTGAGAAGCAGTCATTATCATTAGCAAATGGCCTTGGCTTATATAACTTTTCATGTCTAACTTTATGGTTCTTTCAACATAATAAGCATAGACTTTGTAGTTTTCTCAACAACATTGAATTCTACATAGTCGTGTGAACTGTAATATATAAGCTTCACAGTCTAGCTTATAGTATGATTTTCTATTAGGTTAGATTATCGCATACAATCATATTGAAAATAAGGAGCTTTATAGGCATAAAATGTGTTATTTTTGCTTCATACAGTTATGAGTTGTACCACTGTTCTATCTGAGCTAATGAGTAGATGGTTTGGTTCAGAATAACTTTTTCCGTATCTGAAGGCTGGTAAAGTTTACATTGCTATTCAGGTGGAGAGAAATTATCTATGTCCTGATTGGAAGCAGGAGCTTGTGTCTCAGTTACTGGAACAGAAACGGACCTATAGATCTTCCATTGAACCTACTTATCTTGCTCAACATCCGTTTTTGATTAGGTATGTTTGTACCAGGACATTATAATATTTATAAATTTTGTATGCACACTGGATGTATCATACTGAACCTGTTATTACCAGAAAATGGGCAGATAAATGAACTGAGATATATATGATATATGTATTCATGATTATTGTGTTGCATGTTAGTGGGGAACTCAAATCTCTCAATCCCTAGTTTGGCCCAGCTGAGACAGTAACTCTATGACATCATGATACATCATAATAGTAGAATAATACTATTAGAATGTATCTAGTCTGGATTGTGGGATAGACACGTTGTTAGTTAGGAGTTAGTTATAAACTCTGTTTATATATACTCTGTATTTGTAACAGAGGAAGTTTAATGAGAATACATTTTTATTCTACCTTCTAATATGGTATCAGAGCTCGAGCTTATCTCGATTTTTTTATCTTGTTTTCTCTCTTCTTCACCATTTCTTCACCATTTCACCATCATCTTCCACTCTTTCATCTTCTTCCTTGATATTACTCAGTTTTAATGCATAATAGTGGGTATTTATGCCTGCTATTCTGCATTATTTCGAGTGTTTTTTCGTGCATATTTGGTATATTTTCATGATTCTAGGTGTTCGGGTCGTGTTGGAGTATAAAGGCGCTTTTCAGAGCATTTCAGAAGATTTCAGAAAAATCAGCAAAGTAAAGAAAGAAACGCACGATCGGGCAACCCTTATGCCCGATCGAGCATTTGCCCCTGGAGAAATCCGGACATGAAGATCGATCGTGCATCATGAAGAACGATCATGCAGTAAGAAGAAATGCCCGTTCGGGCACCCGAGAGATCGATCGGGCAGAGTCCCGAGAAGAACATGAAAGTTTCCAATTTTGCATAAAAGTCCTCAAGCTTATCCCTACCTTTCCTAATTTTATTATTTTCCTTTTTACACTATAAAAACCTCTTAGCTAGGTTTTATTTCATTAATTTTTATTTTTTCTAAGTTTTACCGGGGAGACGAATCATAAACCTTTGTGGATAAGATTTTTGAACCCTATTTTATATTTCAATATCTATTCTTGTTTTATGATTATGAGTTCTTCTTTGATATTGATTTGTGTTTACTTTTCAATGTCTGAGTAGTTCTCTAGTTAGGTTTTAGGGTTTTCCAGGGAAATCAGGTTTGAATGTTAGGGTTTAACATAAATGATTGAAATTGTTAGGTTCTTAGTCTAGATTTGTTATTAATGCATGAATTAGATTGGCAATCTAGTTCATTGATATTAGATTGATAAATACAAAGGAATTTTGTTTAGAAACCGGACCTAATTTAAATGAGTAAATGTCTTTGCTTGCGGAAGTATTGTCTTAGGGGTTTATGAACTTATCAAATCTGAACTGTAATGCATATTTGAATTATCTAAATACGACGGAAGTTTGTCTTTAGTAATTTGAATATAGGGATTAATACTTCGGAAGAAGATTAATCTAGTTTCTGTCTTTTGAGTTAAGAACTATTTTCAAAGTAAAATTCTACATGTTAACCTTGGCTTTTAAACCTGAATACCTGTGGAATTTCGTAATGCCTAACGCTTTTCTTTTATCGTTTTGATTTGGTTACAAATACTTAATTATTATTTTCTTAGATTAATTCGAGATTAAACTGATTCGTGCACTTTCTAGTCTTTGTGGAATTCGACCCTATCTATGCTACTGTGATCTGTTCTCTGCAGTGTAGTTTAGGATTTCAATTCTATCTCTATTAGAATTTTGGCGCCGTTGCCGGGGACCAATAGTGCCTCTTTAGTTTCGTTAAGTATTTAGTCTAAGATTTTCTTTTTTAGTACTCATCCCGTTCTTTCTTCTTGTTTTTATTTTACATGTGCATGACCAAACGATCTGGCAAATCCAAGGACTTGCTCAACGTCAGTAATACAGAACTCGCAAAGTTAGAACGTTCAAACCGGAAAGCAAAGAAAGACGCAAGCTCATCCAACTCAGTGGGTGATCGCGTTAATCCGAACAATCCGGTCGATCCCGAAGGTCAAATTGATCCGCCTCCCATTGGACCCAATCAACTGGTTATCCATCAAGAAGAAGGACCTAACGGCAATCAAGTTCCACCTGGCCAAGCTAGACCTGAAGGCAACTAAATACCACCGGTGAACCCAATTCCTCAGAACATCGATGCAAGAAACTTTATCTTGTATGGAGATATGGAAAGAGTTGCCAATCAACTCGATGCTCAGAACCATCCTCAAGTTGGTTCATTCAACAACCCTCAAGCATTCTATGCTAATTGGAATCCCATCCAGTCTGCACAACCACAGCGAAGGGAATACCAATTCCCCATTCAGCTTGTTCAGATGATCCCTAGCCACCAATTTAGTGGTCTTTCTCATGAGCATCCCATGGATCATATTGATAACTTTGAGGATATCTGCAGCACTACCAAGCTCAATGGAGTATCATGCGATTTTATCACTGCAGTTTGTTTCGGCATTCTCTTGCTGATAGAGCACTTCGCTGGTTGAAATCTCTACCAGATGGGTCCATTGTAACTTGGGATGATTGTAAATCCAAGTTCCTCTGTCAATTCTTCACCACTACTCGGACCAATACGCTGCAAAACAAGATCTCTGGTTTCTCACAAACTCATGTGGAATCATTATGTGAAGGTTGGGAAAGATTCAAAGAACTTCTTCGAGATTGCCCACACCATGGTTTCTCAGATGTAAGTCTCCTCAACACCTTTTACATAGGAATTGATCAAAAGTATCAGTTGTCCTTAGATACAGCTAGTGATAGAGACTTTATGCAGAAACTGGTTCTAAATGCTTATAGACTGATAGAGAACCTAGCTGTTAGCAATAATAATCACTGCCCAAAATATGATAGACGTGCAGTCAAGCAGCTGCATCTTTCGATAACTCTGAGATTGCAGTTTTGAAAGGGGAGTTTTCAGAGATGAAAGGTATGCTAGCTCAGCTTCTCAAGGGTTAAAACCAGAAACAAGTCAACTCTATTGATGATTCAGAAGTTTCTTGCTTTGCTATTCAAGAGCCACATTCTGAAGGAGTTAAGAAAGAAGTGAGTTACATAAACAGTCAAGGTCAAAGGTTGTACAATCAAGGGTACAATCAAAGATTTAACAAGAATCATCCAAACCTATTTTGGAGAAGCACTAATGTGGAGAATCTTCAAGACCAAAACTATCCACCTCAGCAACAAAAGACCTTTGTGCATAACTCTAATTCAGGCGGTTTTCAGCAAACTTCTCAGCCTGTATTTCAACAAGCTCAACCTCAACAAAGTAATACAGTAGAGATTATGTTCAAGCAAATTTTAGAAGGTGAACAACAGTTCCAAAGGAAAATCCAAGGAGAAGTGAAAGAGCTGAATCAAAAATTTGAAGCACTCTCTACACATGTGAAGCATTTAGACATACAAGTTGCTCAGACTTCTGAAGCGGTGAAAAGACAAGCTAGTGTCTTTCCTGGGAAAGTTGAGGACAATCCAAAAGGGTATTGTAAGTCTTTGGTTGCTAATTTGGAGAAAAATGGGAGATTTGGAACAAGATGCGGATTTTGGGAAGTCGGAAAAATATGCAGACAGATCTGCATGATCGGGCACCTCTAGCCCGATCGAGCAATCCAACTACGGAGGAAGAGATCGATCGGGCATCACTAGCCCGATCAAGCAAACATATGAAAAAGTCCAGGGGGAAACGATCGATCGGGCACTCTATTTGCCCGATCGAGCAGTTTAGTCGGGCACGATAAAACACCAACTGCCCGATCAGGCACTTTTTTCCCGATCGAGCAGACGCACATGGAATCGCAAACTCCTCCAAGTGCTTATAAACCCAGAATCCCATACCCGGTGCAACCTACAAAGCCCAAATCAGAGTTTGAGGATGGGGAGATGATTGGAAAGTAACCAAAGCCACTTAGAAAGCTTCATAAGCTACAAGATCCCGGGGAATTTTTGGTTCCTTGCTCGATTAATGGAATAAAATTCACAGATTCTCTCTGTGATACTGGATCTACTGTGAGTGTTATGTCAATGACTGTTTCCGAACGATTGGTACTATCAGGTATCAAACCATCTCACATGCCTTTTAAGCTTGCTAATGATTATACTGTCTCTTCCAGCGACTTTATCTCGTATCTATTGGTACAAGTCGGAAATTGTCTCGTTCCTATGGATTTCCACATCTTGGAAATGAATGAGTATCAAGATGAACCTTTGATTCTCGGGAGACCCTTTCTTGCAACCGTAGGAGCTGTTGTTGATTTACCCAATCGGCGTCTATCTCTGAAAACATCAAAAAACGGGTTTTCTATCCAGCAATTCCTTAAAAAGGGATGTTCAGGCTAACTATGGTGAAAGAAAAAGAGATGTGGAATGTAACTCGGATAGAACATGATCTTAAGTGTGTAGTTGCTGAAACTCTGCACAAAGAACCTCCAATCTCAACAAGGAATGTAAATCCCAAGGTCAAGGAAAAGATGAAAGTGGAACCGAAGAAGACAAAGAGGGATTCTCAAGTGGCTTTGATTCCTCAAGAAATAGTTGGGGATGCAATTGAGTATAAGGTGAAAAGTAAGGGGTTTTCAAAACCTTTCTCAAAGTTTAGAGTTTTACTCACCTATGAGCTTAAAGAAAAACGGATTGATGTTGAAAAAAGTGTGATGGGTAAGGTTCTCAAGCTGAAGATGTCTGGATTTAGAGCTGGTTATGGAGCATCGCTGGATGTTGATCCAATCCTTACTTAGAGGTAAGCACCATCAAGCTTAGTGACGTTAAACAAGCGCTGAGTGGGAGGCAACCCACTATTTAGTGTCTAGATTAGTTGTTTTTCATCTTTTGAGTCAGTTTTAGTCATAACTTATTTATTTTTAGTTTTGAGTTTAAAAGTGTTTCAGGTTATTACTGGTGAAGGATTTTCAAGACACTCCGGGTTATCTCTTACCTATTTTCCTTCCTTATCATCTCTCTTGAATTGTTGGTTATCATAATGGTTTCTCTCTTGATTCTTGCTAATGTTTATTAGTATTGCTAAGATCATTGCTCACCATTGACCTCTTTACTTGATGTTTTGATTTGGATTGATTCTAGAACTATGCTTTAGTTGGATTATTCTTTTTAAGTACCTCTTGATTCTTGCTAATTATAATTAGTATTGTTTGATCATTGCTCTATACTTACCAACTTGATTGATTGCTTAAGAACTATTTTGAATAGTGCTTTCCCAAATGATTCTTGTTAGCTCTTAAGTTAGCATTGCTCAATCATTGTATTATGTGCTTCAAATCGAAAGAACTTTAACATTTCTCTTGAGTTTTTTTTTTTTTGTTTTGCAGAGATAACAGTTCCAAGCAACACTTCAATCATGTGAGATAGCAAGTTTGAGGCGGATTTCAGATTGAGGAACCTTCACCATTAGTACCTTTCTCTTTTCCCTTACAGATTTTTCTATTGATTCTGGTTACTTTGTTCCTTCTCTTAGATTTATGTTCACACCGGGATGGTGTGAAGTAAGTCTGGGGAAGGGTATAATGATACTAACTACGTTTTGATGTTTTGTCTTTTTTGTGAAATTTTTCAAATTTTTTTTTTTGTTTTATTTGAGTCTTATCGAGTCAAAAAAATCAGGATCAAAATCAATGATGATGAATAACCAAGTGTGGGTATGGTTTTCGATTTCTCTAGATTATTGACTTAGATTAATTGCTGAGATTATGATTGGAACCCCATTACTGATTGCTTGTTTCTGAAAATTCTTGTCTTTTGAGTTATTGATGAATTGATGCTAGCTCTGCCATGATAGGACTTAATTTAAAATCTGAATTATTCTTGCTTATGGTGTTGATATACTATGAGAATTAGGTACCTTGCTCTTCAGTGTTCTGTAAAGCCGACAAGTTCTTTTAGTACGATCTTGGTCCTTTGTCTCTCTCCCTTCTAGAAAAAACCGGTTTAGAAAAAGTGTTGAAAGCGTGACCTAGAAGTCCGTAATCATTATCGGGCTGCTAAACAAAAAGCAGTAAGAAAATAAAAACGCTGAAAAGTGCGAAAAGAACAAAAAAATAAAAGAAAATAAAAACGCAGAAAAGTGCGAAAAGAATGAAAAAGAAGTGAGAAAGGGGGAAAAAAGATAAGGACCGGAAGTCGGTTGATGCTCTGTTTGGTATGGGCATTTGGATAGAAAATGTACTTGAGGAATTTGATTGATATACCATAAGTGAGAATGCATGTATCTGAACTTAATTGAATTTAAAGAGTTGGTTGATATGATTTGATACTTGATTGATTTGGAATTTAGAGTAGGAAACAGTTTTCTAGTTTAAGTGGTGGTAAAAAATTCTGTCAAGGTAGTTGTTTGAGATTGGTGTCTTTTGAAATTTGGAACTATGCCTAGGTTTCTGAGATTTTGTGAGTTCATGTGTGGTCCGTTTCAAACCTCTGCTCCAGATTGAATATTGTTTTACTTGAGGACAAGCAAAGATCTAAGTCTGGGGGAGTTGATATTACTCGGTTTTAATGCATAATAGTGGACATTTATGTCTGCTATTCTGCATTATTCCGAGTGTTTTCCGTGCATATTTGGTATATTTTCATGATTCTAGGTGTTCGGGTCGTGTTGGATCATAAAGGAGCTTTTCAGAGCATTTCAGAAGATTCAGCCAAGTGAAGAAAGAAACGCACAATCGGGCAACACTTATGCCCGATCGGGCATTTGACCCTGGAGAAATCCGGACATGAAGATCAATCGTGCATCTTGAAGAACGATCGTGCAGTAAGAAGAAGTGCCCGATCGGGCACCAGAGAGATCGATTGGGCAGATGTCCCGAGAAGAACATGAAAGTTTCCAATTTTGCATAAAAATCCTCAAGCTTATCCCTACTTTTCCTAATTTTATTATTTTTCTTTTTACACTATAAAAACCTCTTAGCTAAGTTTTATTTCATTAAGCTTTATTTTTTCTAAGTTTTACTGGGGAGACGAATCATGAACCTTTGTGGAGAAGATTTATGAACCCTATTTTATATTTCAATATCTATTCTTGTTTTATGATTATGAGTTCTTCTTTGATATTGATTTGTGTTTACTTTTCAATGTCTGGGTAGTTCTCTAGTTAGGTTTTAGGGTTTCCTAGAGAAATCAGGTTTGAATGTTTGGGTTTAACATAAAGGATTAAAATTGTTAGGTTCTTAGTCTAGATTTGTTATTAATGCATGAATTAGATTGGCCATCTAGTTCATTGATATTAGATTGATAAATACAAAGAAATTTGGTTTAGAAATCGGACCTAATTTAGATTAGTAAATGCCTTTGCTTGCGGAAGTATTATCTTAGGGGTTTATGAACTTATCAAATCTAAACTGTAATGAATATCTGAATTATCTAAATACGGCGGAAGTTTATCTTTAGCAATTTGAATATAGGGATTAATACTTCAGAAGAAGATTAATCTAGTTTCTGTCTTTTGAGTTGAGAACTATTTTCAAAGTAAAATTATGCATGTTAACCTTGGCTTTTAAACGTGAATACCTGTGGAATTTCTTAATGCCTAACGCTTTTATTTCATTGTTTACAACCGCTTTTCTTTTATCGTTTTGATTTGGTTACAAATACATAATTATTATTTTCTTAGCTTAATTCAAGATTAAACTGATTCGTGCATTTTCTGGTCTCTGTGGAATTCGACCCTATCTATGCTACTGCCATCTGTTCTCTGCAGTGGAGTTTAGGATTTAAATTCTATCTTTATCATTCCTCACTCATTTCATTCATTCCGCTGCCATTTTGTTGATTGTCTATACCTTCAATATTGCCGAAGCGCAAATGCAAATCGAAGTATCGTACTCATAATTCATGTGAAAACAATTCTCCGATTCATCGTGAAACTCAAGCAAATAGATATACTCAACATGATAACTCAAGATCCATCTTTCGTGATGAAATCATTCAAACTCCTCCAATTCAGAATCAACGTCAAATGTCACAGATATTTGAAATCTCATATTCTCCTGATAATTTGCACAGTCCATATCATCTTCTCAGCTCAGATCATCCAGGTTTAACTCTAAATTCTGAACTTTTGGATGGATAAAACTATGGAATATGGATTGTTGCGATGACTCTTAGTCTTGAAATTAAAAACAAAATAGCTTTCATTGATGGTTCTCTTGTCAAACAGACGATTCTGATCCTTTATCCAATATTTGGTGTAGAGCAAACAGTATGGTTAAATCCTAGATTCTGAATAGTGTCTCTAAACAGATCTATACAAGTATCTTATACATCAAGTATGCAACTGATATTTGGAAAGATTTGTACACAAGATATTATAAATCCAATCTCCCAAGGCTGTACAAATTACGCCAACAAATACATTCTCTTCGTCAAGGAAGTATGAGTCTCTCCACATATCATACTCAGACTCACATTCTTTGGGAAGAATTATACAGCCTGCAGACAACAGCAAGGACAATTGAGGATCTTGTTGCAGAAAAGGAAACAAATCGTGTGATTGACTTCTTGATGGGATTAAATGATAGTTATGATCACATCATGAGTCAAATACTAATGAAGAAGCCATTACCTACACTTTCAGAAGTCTATAACATACTGGATCAAGAAGATTCTCAAAGGTCTTCTCGAATACCAGCTCATTCTGGTATTGAACCATCTGCTTTTCAAACTACTACAAATGAATACTCTGCAAATGCTGCCAATGGTAATAATTCAATTCAAAAACCAAAGCCAGTTTACACACATTGTGGAATGGTAGGCCACATTGTGGATAGGTGCTATAAGAAATATGGATTTCCCCCAGGTTTCATCTCAAAATACAAGTCCACTAATCAACAGAAGTCTGGCATTTCTCAAGTACCTATTCAAACCAATTTTTCTCTAAGTAATGAAGTTTCAGAGACTCAAACATTCAATACTCAGGATCAGTCTGCAGTTCCTTTACCAACTACTTTAAGCAATGATCAAATCCAATAATTTATTGCCTATTTCAGTTCTCAACTTCACAACAATAGCATCACACCATCTCAGGATAATAATCAGGCTTTTCCTTCTCAACCAATCCCATCATCTGATTCAAATGTTTCTGGTACATATCTCAATCTCTTTAATTTTCCCTTTCAGTGCATGTCTTCTATACACTCTAACAGAGATAACATGAATATGCCTAATTCTTGGATCATAGATTCAGGGGCAACTCACCATGTATCTCACTTATCTTCCCTTTTCACCAACCTCAAACCATTAACCAATACCTTTGTCACTTTACCAACAGGAAAATTAGAGAGCATTGTTGGCATTGGTTCAATTAAACTTACTGATAAGATTGAATTGATTAATATTTTACTGGTTCCTTGTTTTAAGTTCAATTTGATCAGTGTCAGTTGTCTCACTAGAGACTTAGGATCCTTAGTTAGTTTTTCATCTGAAAAATGTTTTATACAGGATCTTACACAGGAACTGATGATTGGCAAGGGTAAACAGATTTCAAACTTGTATTTCTTGGATTTTGGTTCTTTGATTCATGCTGCATCTTTTTCAGGTAATCAAATTGCTTTTTCAAAAACATTTATAAATACTTGGGATAATAGGCTAGGACACACTTCTGCATCTAAAATTAATTTGCTTTTTGATGCTCTTTTGTTACATTCATCTCAGAACAAGCTTCAAAAGATCATTGTTCAATCTGCCCTTTGGCAAAGCAAAAACATTTACCATTTCCTGATTCTTTGCATTCTTGTACAGAACCTTTTCAACTGATTCATATTGATGTTTGAGGACCATATTTTATTGCCATTCATGATGGTATTCGTTATTTCTTGACTACTGTTGATGATTTTACAAGAGCTACTTGGATTTATCTTTTAAAACAAAAATCAGATGTTCATAAATTTTTTCCAAATTTTATTTCTCTTGTTGAAAAACCAATTTTAACAAACATCTTAAAGCTCTTATAAGTGACAATGCTCCTGGGTTTTCTTTTGTTGAATTATACAAATCCTAAGGTATCATTTCCTATCACTCATATCCTGAAACTCCCCAACAAAATTCCATTGTTGAGAGAAAACTTCAACATATTCTAAATGTGGCAAGATCTTTAATGTTTCGATCACATATGCCACTTGAATATTAGGGAGACTGTGTCCTCACTGTTGTTTTCCTCATCAATAGGCTCCCTTGTCCTGTCATCAATAACAAAACACCATATCAATTACTTACTTCCAATTCTCCAAACTATCACCAACTCAGAACTTTTGGTTGCCTTTGCTATAAAAGTACTTCTACGAAGTCTAGTTTGAAATTTGATCCAAGAGCTAAAGCTTGTGTTTTCTTGGGTTATCCACCTGGATACAAATGATACAAGCTTTTGGATCTAGAAAAAATGTTATCTCTATTTCCAGACATGTTCACTTTCATGAAAACATTTTTACTTTTGCTACAGCTTCTCTTCCTGATACAGTCACTAGTTTTTTCCCTGTATCTGCTAAATCACCTTTTCCCTCTACTGATTTATCTCCTCATCTTTCTGCTATTGGTTCACTTCCCATTCAAGAATCAATACCTTCCAAAAGAATCATTAGACGACCCACTCATTTACAAGATTACATTTGTTATTCTTCATCATCTCTTTATCCATTATCAGCTTTTTTTTATCTTATGACAAACTTTCCCCTTCACATTCATCTTTTATCATTTCTCACTCTTTTATTCATGAACCACGTAACTACCGTGAAGCCAAAAAGTCTCCTGAATGGTGTAATGCAATGGATGTGGAGTTACAATCATTAGAAAGGTTAAATACTTGGGATATTTGCTCACTTCCAGCTGGTAAGGAAACTGTAGGTTGCAAATGGGTGTACAAATTGAAGTTGAATGCAGATGGCTCTTTAGAAAGATATAAAGCCAGATTAGTGGCTAAAGGCTACACTCAACAAAATGATACTGACTTTGTAGATACCTTCTCTCCAGTTGCCCAAATGGTTACTGTTAAAATGCTTATGTCTTTAGCTTCAAAGCATAACTGGTTTCTGCATCAACTTGAAATCTCTAATGCATTCTTGAATGGAGATTTAACAGAAGATATTTATATGGATCTACCTTCTGGTTATTCATCTAGCAAGGGGGAGTCTTTGCCATCTAATGCAGTTTTGAAACTGAACAAATCAATATATGGATTGAAACAGGCTTTAAGGCAATGGTTCCTTAAATTTTCAGAGACTTTACATCTTATGGGATTTCATAACATAAATGGTGATCATACCCTCTTTCTCAAGGTCACAGGCAAAAAATTCACTATAGCACTGGTCTATGTTGATGTAGATGCATTTGTTTCGCAATTGCAGACACATTTTAAACTCATAAATCTAGGAGAGCCAAAACACTTCCTTGGCTTGGAGATTGCTCGTTCGGCTAAAGGAATTTTAGTTTATCAGCATAAGTACATTCTTGAACTTTTGACTGATTCTGGTTTACTTGGTTGTCGTCCATCTTCAGTACCAATGGATCCTAGCAACAAATTATCTGCCTTAGCAGGCGCTCCTTTTAGAGAATGCAGAATCTTATAGACGTTTAATTGGCAAGCTGATGTATTTGACAATCACAAGAACATATATCTCGTTTGCTATCAACAAACTGTGTCAGTTCATTGCAGCTCCAACTCAGTCACACATGCAAGCTGCACACAAAGTGCTTAACTACCTTAAAGGCATAATTGGCCAGGGTCTTTTTTACTCTATAAATAAAGATTGACAAATAAAAGCATTTGTGATTCATATTGAGCTCAATGTCCAGATACTAGGCGTTCATTAACTGTTTTTTTGTATTTTCATTGGTGATTCATTGATTTCATGGAAGACAAAGAAGCAACAGGTTGCGTCTTTATCCTCAGCTGAAGTAGAATATCGAGCCTTGTCTGATACGGCTAAGGAGATCATGTGAATGTTTAGGTTACTTCAAGATTTATCTGTTGCTTCATCAAACATACTTGTCCTCTATTTTGATAGCACAACAACATTTCATATTTCCAAAAATCTCGTGTTCCATGAGCGTACAAAGCATATAGAGGCTCAGTGTCACTCGGTTCGTGAGAAGATAGAAGTTGGCTTCCTGCATACTCTTCATGTTAAATCAGAAAATCAGCTGGCTAATGTCTTCACTAAACCTCTCTATCCAACATTGTTCAATCGGCTTATGTCCAAGATGGGATTACTTAATTTTATGTTGCCATCTTGAGGGAGACTATTAGAATGTATCTAGTCTGGATTGTGGGATAGATACATTGTCAGTTAGGAGTTAGTTATAAACTCTGTTTATACTCTTAGTTGTAACAAAGGAATTTTAATAAGAAAACATTTTCATTCTTTCTTCTAATAAATACTTGCTCGTTATTTCATGATAACATATTTTTCACCTTTTCTTTTAACAAATATGGTGCCTTGTCGGTGCTCACTATCTTTTCATGCTATCCAGTGGATATGTTTTCTAAATGTTTAACAATCTCTTTATTCTTTGATGTTCTTGCACAATAAATCCTAATCATCTCGCTGGATTGAAGCATGATGTCATAACAAAACTAAACAAAAAAATAGTTTCGCATGCAATTCTTTGGGTCCTTTTATGATGTCTCATATGTTTCTAGAACTTGAAGAAACCTTTTTAAAGTGTGTTATTGAAGCCTTTGAAGATCTTGGACTTGGTGTTGTTGAAGCTAGGGTTTCGTGTACGGACACATTTAGCTCGCATGCCATTGGTTCATCACTTGTAAACACACTTTTTCTACCTTATCACATCATATTTTTAAAAGTTAAGATTGTTCAACTCTTTGCTCTATAGGGTAGGGAAATACTGAGAGAGTGATACAGAACCAGTGATTATGCAAATCCTTTATATTGTGGCTTCCTGTCATCTTCAAGGCGTTGTTCATCGAGATCTTAAACCAGAGGTTAAGTATCTAAGTAAGTAACCATATCACACGTGTGGTTTCTGAAGTATCTATGATGTATGCTTCTCTTGACCAATTTGTTTGGTTTACTGTAGATGGCACTCTTCTGGAACATTCGATTACGCCTTAAAGATCGGAGGTCCATTCGGTAGAATGAGGTTTGAAGCTGAGCTAAGTCATGTAGCTAACAATGGTATCCACACTGCTCTTGGGTTGTTGGAACACATCAGGGAGCAATTCCCTACCATCTCTTTTGCTGATTTCCACTAGATAGGTGCATGATCTATTATATAAAAAGAGAGTATAACTCACAAGGGCTTGACACCTAAGCATTTTTTTCCATGACACATCAGCAAAAAAAAAACTAAAGGCAAATTAAATAAAGAATGGACGTTCAACAAGTCAAGAAAATTATATTTTTAACTTTCAATTCCAAAGCACTTTTCTATATGTTTATTACTCCCTCCGTTTCACAATATACGTAATTTTAGGGAAAAAAATTTGTTTCAAAAAGATTGTTGTTTTCACTTTTCAATGCAAGATTTAATGTTTTTTTTATGTTTTTTGACCCTTTATATTCTGCAGAATGATTTATTATTGGTTGGTTTGTTTTGGAATGCGGATTTTATCTTAAAAAACTTAAAATTAAATAACTTTCTTAATAGTTGTGCACAAACCTTAAACTACATACAATATGAAACAGAGGGAGTATCAATTTTATTTTATTTTGTTCATCTTATGAGTGAAATTTCGAAATCATTTGTGATCAAATGGAGTAGCCGGAGTTGGGGAAGACGGAGAATCAATAGTTGAAGAAAAAGCAGGAGTTCATGTCGCTTGATTCAAAGACAAATGCCTCTACGATCAGCGAGCTAAAGTTAGAAGATTCTTCATGGGTATTGCTGATGATGGATTTTCTTTGCTTTCTCTCTCTCTTACTATGTAAGGTTTGATTAAAGCCAAAAACAGTAGATATGACTACGACGTCGTCGGTAATCAATGCAGATGGTGACCATGGCTCTTGCTCCACTTACGGCTTCACTCCCAATTTTAGTTTCAATCTATTAAATGTCAGAGGAAGGAGTGGCGGAAGAGGAGGTGAAACCCCCCCCCCCCCCCCCCCCCCCCCCCCNTCAAAGATTGTAAGGCTTGCAATTAATTTGTTATTGATTGTAGCATCTATTTTTGTTTGCTGTTTAAAAATGGTTTTAGAATGTGGCAAACTAAGTAACAAAAAACCATTTATTTTAGGGAACTAGGAGACATGTTGTCCGCCAGAAATTATACGTCCAAAGCAATACGAAATGATCGAAATGATATCTTTTTGAAATACAAATATGCATACCTCTGCCTAAACGCCTGAAATTATAAAGAAGCTGTTGAAACCAATGAAAAAATATGTCGTCCATTTCCTGAGAGAATTGAAGCACTCAAGTGGGGATAGAGGTATATATATAAGTTGAATGACTATAAACTTCTTCTCATTGCTAATCCTTGTGATTTTGTTACCCTACCGAGATAAAAAAAAATGATTATACCAGTTTTATGGACTTATTTTCTCTCTCTTTTTTTTGTCTTTTCACTATTTTCTAAAATCATATGAAAGTGAACGTGCAACAAGCATCTTAGAGGATTGTATTAAATCTCATTTATCTAAAGTTCGCCGGATGTCTTGGATTTACTGGCTTGTAAATGATGTTGCTTTCTCGATCTACAGATTCTGTTAAGTATCTACCATGGGAGGTTGTATCTGAACATCCAGAGCTCATTACCAAGTACCAATTTGGCTGAGCTAATGAACACTAGTAATATTTACTTTTTATGTACTTTTGTGGGATGAGGTTTATGTTTCTATCTTTTCCTCTTTAACTCTCATGTAAAATAGTTTTTTGCACTTTTATAGTTGATCATGTCCAGACTTAAGAAAACAACATTATATTTGTAGGTGTTGTAGCTATGGTTAATACATCATATGATGCTAATGGCTAGATTTATGGTTAAAAGATTAAACTTATTTACAATATGGAGACATAAAGAACGCGAAGTAGATTATCAGTCCCTTCTCAAGCATCATAAGGTATTTCTCAAATAAATGGTCTGCCAAACTTGCTTTTTGTTTACTGCTCTAATAACACATAAGCAACGTTTTTTAGTTACAACTTTGATAATCAGCAACCACCGAAGGAAAATGTTGCATATGATAGTTATGGTACACGACGTATCCAAATCATGATGGAAAAATAACTAAGCTATTTTAACTATAAATATTGAGATTTGAAAGAGTATTACTAGAAAATCTATATTATTCCTTCTGTTTCTACATAATATACTTTTTAGAATTTTCACACAAATTTAAAAAACATTAATATTAGGCTATAAATATATCATTTTTATAAGTAAACATTTTTCCATAACAATGGACCAATAATAATTCAATAAATTTAAAATTTTCAACTACTTTTTTTTTTGAAAGCTACAATTTATCATTAATTATGCATAGAAAATAGAAAAAAATATCTTTTTGAAACAAAAAAGCCTAGAAAATCTATTAACAAAAAACCGAAAAAGTATAAAGAGTGAGTTTCCCTCACAAGTGATTGACACCTAGCATCTCACTTTTGGACACATTAGCTTTGAAAAGCTAAAAACAATATAATTGATGACACAATAACATAGTTAAGACTTAAGAGTATGTATTGATTACAAAGTTTACCTTGGATTCACATCCTTTCTTAGCCTATTCGCCTTCTCTCACTCTGATATTTTACGGTTATTTGTTCACTTTTAGAGTCAATGCATGCATATATTTATTGACATTATTGCTTAAGGTGACTCTTCATTTTAGATTATATAGTGAAACAAAACATCTGAAAAATCATATCCAATTTCAAAAAATTAAAGGGAAACAAAGATTGGTCTGTGGTTTTTTATGGTTTCATAAATGTTATTTATCAATTACTTCAAACCTAATGGATAGGTACATAAATTGTAGAAGGAAATAGGGATACGTTTCCAATTCATGCATGATTTTTTAGAAAACTTGGTTTTTGTTGTTCATGTAATAAAACCAATTTTTGGAAGTGTTAGTTTTAGATGTCCTCAACCTTTGATGAGGGTATTGATAATGATATGCATGTTTTTATAATATTTTGATATTTCGTTTCTAATCAAAACCATTTTTCCATAGTATTTGTTTTAGAATGTGCTAAAGTAATGAATAGCGTTCATGTGTGTTGGTAAACAAATTGACTTGGCTAAATGAAATTATTGACAACTGTTTTAACATTTCCACTTTCTAACGATTTTTTCTACCGTCTAAATATTTGTTGGGAGATAACTACTTAGACACTAGACTATGACGACAAAAAAGGTAGATTTTCTTTTATATATTTTTAGGTATATGTATTATATATGTATGATTTTTACAAAACTAAATAAGAACTCCTAATAGATTCTAACAATTTAATCCCAGAATATTTTAAAAACATGGGAAAAATACTACTTATAAAAGGCCACAAACCTATTATATTTATACATGATTATTAAATCGATTCCTATTTTCGTATTCACCTGTGTCCTAGATTTATGGTGGTTTTTCCGGTTTTAGCGAGTTGTATAAAGGCTAATTGAAGAATAAAACCTAAACCATACTCCCTATGTCCAAAATATAAGGTTTTCTAGCAAAAGCACAAAAATTAAGAAAGTAAAAGTTTAACCAATCAATAATAAAACCCTTTTTATAATTGGTTGTGAACTATAAAATTTGCATAGATATTTGAGAATATCTTATATTTTGAAACAAAATAAATCTCTAGAAAATCTTTTATTTTGGAACGGATGGAGTATTATTTATCAGCTCACCAGTTTTACTGTTTTAACTGCGGATCCGAATTAGATTTTGAAAACACTGGTTATTTTTAATGTGGCAAACATATTTTCAAACTTTCAAAATACAAATACTTTTAAAAGAGAACTCGCGTGTCTACGCGGGTATTCATCTAGTTAAGTACTAATAATATAATTGTTTGTTTGGTGTATATATTCTAACTATTGGTGTTCTTTGGTGTGAAATTTGATCATTCAGTTTGTTGGTGTGGTCGCAGGTGAAGTAACTGGTGGTCCTGGAATTTCTTTCCACTCGGGAAAATAGGTTAGTCATGATTATGTAATTGCATATGTTCATTGGGTCGATTTAATGTGTTATGCTCTTTATTAATTCAGTGAATACTATAAGAGTTTAAAGTCTATTACTAACATGATGATATTATTCTATCAAGACAAGTCTCAGCTACCTAGAGGGTCGTCTTCCTGATGCTATAAAGGGTTGCCAGTATCGCCATTGCATCTAGCTAAAATTCAAAATTATAAGAAAATTAAATGATTTTTGATATTTATTAATGAGCAAGAAAACAAAGCAAAAATATTATGTAGACCTAATACTTCTTAAAGAAGATCTTCCATAAAACTGGGCCACGAGACCATGACAAATTTCATTTATTCTTCCTCCAATTTACTTTTTATTTAATAAAAAGAGTATAGGATCAGGGCGGTCCTGAGATTTTAAAAACTTCTAAAGGCTGCAATCTATAACGGAAAAATAGGATGAAATTGTATAATTTTTCAAAAAAATAGGTTGTTTTCTTAACTAAAACTATTCAACAGAAAAAGGGCCGCAAGCTCAAGCTTGCTCTACTTGGGAGCTTGCTCTGCTTGGGCTCATGATCGGCTCTGATAAAATTAACAAATGATAAATCAAGAGTATGGGTTTGTTTCCTATGTGACATTTTTCAAGTAATATAATGTAAAAAATATGGTAAAATTTTATTTGACAGACAGATACAAAAAGTAGACAAAAATAGTTTCATTCCGGTGACGATGCTCTATTCCAATTTAAAGTTTTGGATTTCTTAATTTCAAAATACAATGCTACTTAAAAGGTATGGTATATGAACCAATATTATTTATAATAATATTATATGATTTCAGGCGTTCCTAGAAAATTATTTTACTAAGTTTATTATATATACTAAATTAATAGTTAAATAAATAATAAAAACAAATATATATATATATATATATATATATATAAATTCTTTTTATTAAA
>OVBE01001694.1:0-34845 GCA_900406425.1 Iberis pinnata
ATCAGCCTCCTTGACCAGAGAGTTGTGTTTTCTTATCACATGCGACCTCTCTTTGTTCGCATCATCATAGCAAGTGGCGAGCACTTGATTCTCCTTGATAAGCTTTTTCATTTCGCGCTCCAGACCCTCATTGCACACAGCGAAGCCATCTCTTTCAACCTTCAATGCCTCGCACTCTGCCTCGGCAGCCTTCGTGACCGCATTGGCTCTCTCAGCCATTGCGTACGCGTCGGACGCTTGCGCCTCAAGTGTCTTACCCACATCGGCCAACTTCTTTGAAGTCTCCTTCTCGCCCCGATACAACTGAATATACTTGTCCGCGTTCTCANAAAATAAGCAAAGGTCGACGAACAGAAAACCTTACAAGAAAACTTACCCTTATAAAAGACGAGGAAAACTCGTCGAATATCTCATTCGATCGATCCTGCGTAGTTGACGGATGGGGAGCAGTAAAAGGGATCAGCTGACTCACGAGCTCCCCGCAGGCGATAGGATCCTCGTGCATTCTGAGCACGTCTTCGTAATGGAAACTGAATGGAAGCTTCTCGGCATCCTCCAGAAACTGCGACCCACCATGATCTGAAGCCTCGCCTCCCGTACCTTCGAAGCCACTTTCCTCGCCCACTTCTCCAATCTCCTGACTGCCACGCATATCGACATGAACAATAGAACACTCTTTCGTCCGAGGCTCATCGACAACTACCTCGGTATTCGCAGCAAGGAGAGGCTCAATTGGCACCTCATTCAGCGGAAGGGAGTCAGTTGATTCTTTGATTACCAACGTCACGTTAAAGGCCCTCTTTTGCGCCCTCACCTCCTCGGCCGCAGTCATTTTCCTCTTAGGCGAAGCTTGAAGAATCCTCTTCCCAGCAGCCTTCTCGGACAAGGCGGCCGCAGCAGCCGCCTCGACAGGATTCTCCTTCTCCTCCGCAATCTTCTCCTCCGCGACCTCTTCCTCTGCGTCCTCAGCATCTTCAGCCGCCTCAGAAACCACCACAGTTCACAGCAATTTGGCCGCAGCTTCAGCCTGTTTCTTCAGAGCCACAGCTCTCAACTCCTCAACGAACGACGATGACATTTTTGTTGGGCAAGACACTGGACATCGATCCCAATCGACTGAAAATAGGGAAATAAGAAAGTTAATAACGACGCAACACAAAGAATCCGATCAGACGCAGTAATACAACGCACCTTTAGTAAAGATAGGCCGACGCTGATCGAGTTTCTCTCGAGTAATATCTTTCCACAACGTTAGTCCTAGGTTTTGGATCTTCCTGATGTTGTCGAAGAATCCGGGGGAATATTTCTTGATGGGCAAATGACGATCTGTAATCAAAGGACGAGCGTGTTAGTACGAACTAAGGAAAATACAAAGACAACATGAAGCTCTACCAACGCGCATATTCCATCTCATGGAATAGTTGTAGGCACAAGGCGGCACAGATGCGTCGTTGACCTTCACGAAGAACCATCGACGTTGCTAGTCCCATATCTTCCTTGGTACCCCACTGACGACCCTATACTGATTCTTCCACGACACGTAAAAAATTCCCGTCAGGCAACGAACTTTGTCCACTACTCTTGTGCCAATAGAGAACCTCGTCGCATCAGCGAAGAACGCGCTACAGACGCCGACCCCAACCTCAGCCGCCAAGAAAAGCATGCCCACCAAAGTGCGAATAGACGCAACATTATCTTTCGAGATACTCATACGACGCTTCGCATAATAGGAGACGAAAACCTTAGGAATCGGAAACCATAGACAAGCACAGGCGAAATAGTCCTTGAAGACAGCAAAGTAACCCTGTGGCGGATCCCATGGTCTCTCCCTCGGGCCTGGAACTCGAAAAACAAGATTGGAGTCGGTAAAGCTGCACGCGATTGACATTTTTCGGAGGCGCGCCTTCGTCATAATCGAGGGTTTAACCCTAGTCATATCATCGATATTCGAAGGAGGAAGAGCAGACGAACCCTCCATGTCCGGTCGAGGAACGGACGATTCAAAAGTGGGTGTCAACGCACTCTGTGTGGCGTCGCCACTTGGGGGAATTCTCTTCCTAGGTCTGGAAGGTCTCGCCACAGCACGCCTCTTCGCGAGCACTTCCGTCCTCATAGTCAGTGGAACCATGTCCATCGGATCGTCCTGTGCGGCGTTACCTCGTGATTCTTTTCTTATCGACAACGGAATCGCGTCGATATGGTCAATAGGGGAGTTTGTCCTACTCACCACCTCGATCTGCCGCTCCGGCGCGTCTTTTACTGATTCCGCGACCCCACCCCCATCTGACGAGGTACTCGTTGTAGGATATGTTTGACGAACTGACTCGCCCGCAGAAGATTCGACGGGTTGGCTCGACGACATTTCTTCGGACGCACTAGTACTACTACCAACGTCCAGATTCATAAGATCACAACCCATCGTGTCGAAAAGATATTAAGGAAAGCTAGAGAAAGAGTAGAGAGAAGGGAGAGCAAAGAAAATACCTTGATCAGAAATGCGAAGTAGGAACAATGAAGAAGCAAAGGGGTATATATAGAGGAAAAAACCGGAAGACGAAGCGTCCCGGTCAAATTTGACCGGGAGACGAAGCAGCAACCAAAGAAGTCACCGACAGACGAACCTGCAAAGAGACGAATGACCGGCAAAGAGAACTTCTCCACAAATCCAACCATCCTTGATCCTAGCGCTGACCGTTAGGAACGCCAGCTCACCTAAGCGCGTTGTTCGGGATAACGACGAAGTAGGTTAAGGAGCGACCTGGTGAGATTGAGCCCAAGAGAAAATTGCGTCCGCCGATCCGCACATATGATTGTCTCGCCGAACTAGGAGGAAGCTTATTGTGGGATATGGGCCCAAAACTCCCTAGGCCCAACAGCACAAAGCCAATGAAGAAGACGACGAAGTGAAGGCCCGTCTCGCTTGTGCGACGAGGCGCGTGGAGCCGCCGGTGTAACAGTGCACCTAGTGCCTCTCTAGCGCGGCGAATAGTCACCTACGAGCTAGGTCGCCGAATGAACAGGGAGTCTAGCTAACCACTTGCAATGATGATGAAAACGGGTATAAATAGGAGACCACCCCGAAGCGGAAAATGGTTGGTTTTTAGAGAGAGAGCTTTAGAGAGAAGTCAGACATCACTTCGACGACCCAAGCTCTTTTCTCATAACTCTTTAGACGAACTGAATTTCCATGTAAAGAATCATTAATCGCGTCGGGATTGTCGACGCGCTCTTCATCGACGAACTGTAACCTCTCTTTATCAAATACGAACTCAAATCTTCGGATCCACGATCCTTGATTCAACATCCGCCTTTGATTTCTATGTCGTATCGCTGGAATCTCCATGAGGCGAATCGGAATCGCCATCGCCAGTGGAGAGAAATAGGTCAAATATCATTTTGACCTTTCTCCTTCTAACCCCAAAATTTTTTCCTTCTTTTTTTTTTTACGTACCAATGTCCGTCTGACACGTAGGGGAACTTAACAAAATCTTTAAACTCTCCTCTAAGCGTCGATCTTAACGTTAATAACCAATTTGATTTATTTAATTGCCTAAAATACTCTAAACACTCTTCTAACAACCCCTCAAATACCATTAATAAACACCATTGATGGAGTTGGTCTAACATTTTATCTTGGTGTGTGACATATGTAATGCAACACTTTTCGGTTGAGCTCATATCGCCGATGGCGCACTAAACTTCTCTTGCCCGACCATTTTGGTGATTTTGTACCGAAGATGTTGGATGCTTAAAGAAGATGCCAAAGCCAAATTAACCTTTGGTGCTGGTCTCACCAAAAGTCTCCTAATCACAAGTCTATAAACATGTCGACCCACAATAAGATTGGATAAGACTAAAGAAAGTATAGTGGAATATCTATAAAAATTGATAACGTTGGAATTGGTTATTAATTTCATTAGAGATAAATTATATGAAAATTAAATTTATAACAAACAAAAAATATTATTTTATAAAAATAATAATGAATCGATTATTAATTTATAGAGATTTTACGATAAAGTATTAAATATTGATTATTCTTTTTTGTTACGTGTAGAATCTAGCTTTTTTTGCTATCTAAGAGCATCTCCAACTCTACTCCACTTTTTACATTAAACTTCATTTTGGAGTGGAAAATGGAGTTTAACGTAAAATGTATTCCAATCCTACTCCATTTTCCACTCTAAAATGGAGTAAAAAATAGGATTACTTCATTTATAGAGTAAAGTTACTCATGACTCCATTTTCCACTCCAAAATGGAGTTACACCCAAAAATGGAGTGGGGTTTGAGCAAAACCAACTCCAAAATGGAGTCACTTCATTTTAGAATAAAAAAATGGAGTTTTACATTGGAGATGCTCTGAGTATTGTTTTAGTCCAAAAAAATCTAATACTCACTCTGTTTCATTTTATTAGTTGTTTTGAAGGTTTTATTTTGTTTCACAATATAAATTGTTTTCAAAATCCAAGGCAAAAAGTAAAAACTTTTACTTAAAAAGTTAAAATAAAATTCAAACAACTAGCTATTGTCTTGTTAGTTTCTAAAATTTTTCATTTTTCTTTAAATCATTTTCTTATCAATTAGTATATTTTATTTTTTCTTTAATCCATTATAACCATTTCTCCAATTAAATGTAAAAAAGAAAAAAGTGAAAAGTAAAATAATTGTAGAAAAAAAGAAATTGTCTTAATATGAGTGTTTTTAAACAAAACAACTAATAAAATAAAACAAATGGAATATATAAATTAATGTTTAGACCCGAAAATGTGTAATTTACATAGTTCTATAACTTGATTACTGTAGTAACGATTTGTATCATTACTTGATACTTGATAGATGCATAATTAGTCGACAAAACAACAGCAGAATGGAACATAATTTCGACTGCATCAACGAAGCTGTAAAGTCTACCAAGTTGGGAACGTGATGGCCAAATAGAATATAAAACTACTTAAACTATAAAAAGTTGAACACATTCAAATGGTCAAATAATAATTGCGTAAATCATGTAATTGGCGATTTAACACCCATATTTTCCTCTTAGCTGCTGCATCCTTTTCTTTTAATTTCTCATTTAACTTTATATAATAAAAAACAAAGAAGTGCCAAATCTACGGGAAAGCATATAAAATAGTGCAGTTAGGTGCAATGCATCCCTCGAATTCAAAATGTGTGAGGAATGAAAATTTCCAGTCTTTTTACTGCCACAATCCAACTTGCTTTAAATTCAAAATTGCTATACTTATTATAAATACTTTCATTCTATATTGAATATATGTGTGTTAGTGAGATACAGTTACGGTGTTTAAATGCATTATTGTTGGGTGTATAACACATAACTATTTGCTCTACTATAGAGTTCAGATGCAAAATTCCATAATTAGAAAAAGTGTGTTGTTATTGTACTCCTAAGTGTTTAGAATGCATCACTGTTTAAGAGCAGTTAAATGGAAACTAGCTATTGGTAATACATCTAGAAAACTTCTTCGTTTCTGTGCGATTTCTTTGATTCGTGCTCTGCGGCTTTCCACTATGATTCACTCTCAGATAAGTCTTCCTTCTCCTCTCTTACCAAACATAACTAATGTTATCCTCGGATTTATGGCTCAACATGTAAAATCTGAATTTTGGGTGCTAATCAAGCTCATTTACTAGTGATGGACAGCAGTGACGAAATGATGATAATCGATTTAGTCTAATTGTTCGTTGCATGCATCAATCTTACCAGAAGGTACATGCATTGAAGCTCACCTTGCCAAAGCCTTTGAAATTGGAAAGTCACATTCGAAGCAAAGTATTGGATGATTACACGGTACAATTTTACTTCATAAAAAAACACCATTTGCTTCGTGTTCTTGAATCTAGCCCTTGGAGCTTCAAAAATTAGATGTTAATAGTGGATCGATGGACAAGACGCCGTTCTCCCGACTATATGAAATATATCACATTTTGGGTCCAAATACTCAACATTCAAGAAGATTATCAGGATGATGCAATGTTACGGGAGCTTAGTCAACTTCTGGGATTTTTTGAAGATGTGAGGCTTCAAGAACCTAGAATTGGCAAACCGTCTGAATCATGGGTTCATGTACAAATCTCCATCACTACAAAGCTTATCTTCACCCGGTATATTCAGTTCGAAAAGGGAGCTCCACCAACAATGATAAAATATAGATATGAGAATCTTGCAAGTTCTATTTTAAATGTGGTGATTTAGCTCATGAAGACTCAGAATGCACTTACAATGTTGATGATCATCCCCCTGAATACATACCTCTTAAAGATGCAGTTATTTATGTCACTGTTCCTTTTGCACCTAATCCTCATATCCAACCCTCACTATCTGCAAAAAATGTGACATTACAAATATCCAGCACCAAATTAGACATGTCTTGCATCCACTGAAGATAGGCTCCAATCAGGCTTCTTCCTCTCATAAGCCCAAGCTACAGTCCGAACTTTTTCTAAAGCGCAAAGTTGACCAACCATTGATAGAGGATGCAAGCTCTACTAGCAGACAGAGATTTAATAAACAGAAGATGCAAAATAGCCTGGTTTTTCAAAATAAGAAATAGGCCATTCCTGAGGTAATACAAAAGGCTATCAGTAATCTGCAACAATGGTCACATGCGCATCCTCCAATACCACACATCACTAAGCCTCCATTACTTTCTGACGGGGAATTGTTGCCAACGCATCAACCTTCCACTCACATCTTAAGTAATATCCCTAACTCTTCTTCTCTTGTTCTAATGACAGATGCAGCATGAAGCTCAACCATTGATTAAATTGGTATCGGGTGGATAATGAAACAAGACACTATATTTTTGATGCAAGGATATTCTTCCATGAACCCAGCCCAAACATCTTTTGAGGCTGAAGCTTTAGCTCTCAAAAAAACTTTGGTTCAAGTAAGAAAATTTGGCTATCAAAATGTAGAAGTCCATAATGATAATAAATAATTTATGCAACTTCTCAAAATGACAATCTAATCACCTTCTCACCAACAACTTTTGAGGCATTCGACAACTACCATTGTAATGGATATACTCACTTTTTCATCTTTCTTTTTGAACATCTTTTTGTACATGTAAATATGCTTTGTAATACTCTATCTCATAATCTAGCTACTATGGCAATACACACTAATTCTTTCTATATAATTCGTCTATACTAGTAACAGAAGCATTTCAACAAAAAAAAGAAAGTATCACTGTTTATTTTTTCTATTTTCTCATTTTACACTTATTGAATAATACAAGATGAATCTTTACACTTTCAGTTATAGCTTTTTATCTGTATTTTAATACTCGATTTACTATTATTATAAACTCAATTTGAAAAGAGGACATAGGTACATCACAACCCTATGAACATGCCTGAAATTATTCCGCAGTAACAAAATGTTCAAGTAACAAATGACGGTTTGTGTCACAAAAGAGATTAAAAAAAAAAAAATCTATTTAGCCATATTTAAACAAATTTGTGGATTGATCGAATGTGTTTTTTTAATGCATCTTTTAAAAGAAATGAAAATGGCCTTTTTGGTCAACCAATTGGCTAGCGATTAATAATCGTATTTTCATATAATAATTTAAACGTAATGTTTATTTCGTGTGTTCATTTATTTCCCATCAATTGGTCCTGCTACCTAATATGAAAATTTCTTCTATTTTTTGTGGTTGGACAAAATAAAATTGACCTGTTATTTTAGTTCAAAATGTATCTATAATAGTTTGTAATTATTATAAAACACGAGAATTAAGAGAAAGGACCTCCTTGGGAACTACAAAAACAATGTACAGAAAAGTACATTAGCCTCCGGTCACCGTCAACTTACTTATAAAGCTTTGTTCATGCATCTACCTTTTCTCCTTCTCCTTGCTTGCAGTTAAATACTACTTGAGTTTTTTTAATACTTCCAGAAGTTTCCATACAAATATTAATCACCGAAATTTACTCAAGGAACTACAATATTGCATACTCTACAAAATTAACTTTTATTAAAAAAAAATTAAGTAAAAATAATTTGAATTTTAAAAGAGAAGGATTGGTGAGATAATAACTAAAAGTAAATGTGCCAATAAAAATAAAAAGTAAAAGAATTTAAAAAGGAATGAGAATAAAACAAATTTTTAAAATTTTAACACAATTTTAGTATGAGCATCTCCAATCCAACTCTATTATAGATTAAAACTCTATTTTAGAATGAAATCATCTCTAACTCAACTCTATTTTCTATTCTATTATAGAGTTTTCACTTTTTCACTTTAGAGCATCTCTAAAAGGACACTTCAAATTTGAAATGTCATGTGTTTTCCTCTAAATGCAACACTTCAAATTTGAAGTGTCAAAGTGTGTATTTTACATTAATGTCCATATTTTTGTTGACAATTAACTAACATCATACAATTTCATAAATAAATATAAAGCATCCATCATTTAATTATAACATATAATATTTATCAATAAGACATTACATTATGATATAAACTACTAAAATTATTAGAAAAATAATATCAAGAAAATTCAAATATCAAATTATGAATTAGTAGCATTACCATAATTTGTGTGTTATGTAATCTTTTTATTGTTCTATTTTGTACTCCCTCCGTCCCATAATGTAAGATGTTTTAGAGATTTTTTTTGTTTCAAAATATAAGATGTTTTCATATTTCTAGGCAAATTTTAAACCTATTAAATACTCTATAACCAATAGAAAAATAATAGCATTTTATTGATTGGTTGAAGTGCTTTTAATGTATACATATTTTAAATAAAAAATAAGTTTCTTAATCTACGCGCTTTTAGCCAAAAAAGCTTATATAATGGGACAGAGGGAGTATTAAATTTGCTTGATGTTTTTTTTAAAAAATATTAATAGTATGTAATATTTCTCATATTTTAATATTATAACTTTAATTTATACGTTTCTAAATATAAGAAGTATAAATTAGTATACATTTCAAATAAAACATAAAAATGTTGGTATTAAAATAATTAATATACAAGTTAAAAATATTAAATATATAATCTAGGGACCAAAATGTAAAAAATATGACACTTCAAATTTGAAGTGTAAGGAAGTAAACACTTCATATTTGAAGGGTGAAAAAGTAACACTTCAAATTTAAAGTTTTGAAGTGTCATTTTGGAAGAGAAAAAACTTTAAATTTGAAATTATAGAGTATCCTTTGGAGATGTCCTAAATGGAGTAACCATAATTTTCACTCTATTATTAGAGTGGAAATTTTTTATTTACAAGATGGTCCTTCATTTGTAATATCTTTTCATATTTCACTGATTAAATTATTATTTTGGTTTTTAATTCATTAAAATAAAATAACAATCAAATATTTAATATATAAAATAAAAACACTAATTTAAATTTAAAATACACAATAAACAACAACATAAAACACAAATTTAACTAAACTAATATTAGCCACTTAATTTAAAAATACACAACAAAAAACAAATTAAAAGATATAAATAAGTTTAACCACATTAATGCTAATCACTTAATAATCCGGTAAATCTTATTCGGATCCTCCTAGATCGTTAAAATATTGCCAAATGGATTTGATGGATGAGGAGTTTGTTGATCTTCTTGTTGAACACCCCATTTTTAAAAAATATGTGTTTGTTGGGCTTTAATGTATGCACGGATATTTGGATCGGATATGGAACTCAAATCACAAAATAAAATTTTGTTTTCCTCTTTTAGTTCTTTCAATGCATAGTTCTTACTTTGAATCTCCAAATGATGATTTCTTTGCGCAATAGTCTTCTTTAATTGTTTCAAAAGTTGTCTATTTCCTTCTTCTAAAGCATGCAGAAAAGATGTGGAACGTGCTATTGTGAAAGGAATGGTTCGTTTTTGGAAAAAAGAAAGTATTGCATAATATAATGACCACATGCATAATTCTATATAACATGATAATCGAGGATGAGCGTGATCTCAATGCTCCAATTAAAGTTGAAAGAGAAGTTCCACCGGTAGAGGTTGAAACAGTAGAATGAAGATATTCAGTTTCAAGAGTTTCTTAATCGATTTAGAAAAACCAAAGATAAAGAAACTCATATATCACTTATAAATGCTTTGATTGATTATTTGTGGGAGAAATACACTAATGATAATAATTGAACAAAAATTATATATTGTTTTAATATTTTATAATGTAATGCTATTTTAGTTATGTATTAAATGTTTTATTTAAATAATATTATGAAATTTTATTATTTTCAAGAATATACAAGAAATGGGGACATTTTGAAATTTTAAAAAATATAAGATACAATTTGACAATTAGTTTGAAAATGAGAATATGATTTGTTTGAAATATTTATTTATAGAGTAAAAAATAGAGTGATGAGTTGGAGCAAAATCCAACTCTATTTTAGAGTCACTTTATAAAATAGTGAAAAATAGAGTAATGGGTTGGAGATGCTCTAACAATAATTGCACTATTTTTCTCATCTCATACTGCTTTCTTTTTAAAATAATATTTATTCTGTTTCAATATATAAGATGTTTTAGTATATATGATGTTTAGATTAAAGCACGTTAATTTTTTAAAAATAGATTAATTTTTGTACATTTAAAATATATTACCAATAAATATAAACATTATTGCAAATATTTAATAGCTTGAAATTTTGCGTAGAAAATTGAGACATCTTATATTTTAAACCAAACATAAATTTAAAAGAATAAAAAAAGAATTATAACAGAATAGAGAAAGTAATAAATTAATAAATATAAAGAAGATTGGCCAAAGATCATGGTGTTCCTGTATCTTCGGACTGACCGGTCTGTGTCCTATTTTTTCGGAAATGCTGCGTTCTTCTTCCATTTGGCATATTTCCGCTTCTTATTTACAAATTTTCCGTTATATGTTAGTTTATAGTTTAACTTTCTACTTTCTTTTATTCATTCATTATGAAAAGAGATTAAATACTTCGATCCCAAACTTTTTCGAGTTTACGAAAGTAAAAAAATTCTAATTTTTTCTTTTTTTGTAGTTTATTTTTTTCTTATTATTTTGGTATGATTTTATTTTTTTGTAAAAAAATTATATAACCTTAATATTTGAACCCAAAAAATTTATAAATACAAATATAACAAAAAGTATCTTTCATAACAAAAATAAAAATCAATATTATAATGGACAGAAAGAGTATCTTTGATAACAAAAAAAATAAAAAGAAAAGAAATTAATGGTAAAAAGTAAAGTAAAACAACACTTGTTAAAAGGAGTAAGACATAAGGCTGAAGCAATAAACACGAAAGATAGTAAAAACAAAGAGAGAAGAGTTAAATTAGTTGATTACTTGAATCAAGACATAAATCACAGCTGTAACCTGTAACCGGCTCTTTGGATTTACCCTTTTTGCACATTTCTTCACATACTTTCATTCATATCCCTCTATTTGCTCTTTCATTAACTTCCTTTTTTATTTTTTTAACATTATTTTAATTACTATTGTAATTTTGTCATCAGAAACGGCCTCTTCATTTATTTAGACAGGTTCACTTTTTAAGTACAATCATTGACTAACGTACACAATATTGTAACCACACATCAAAACTAGCACAATGCATATTCCTTTCTAAACTATAATTAGGAAATGACATTAGCTTAGTGACATTCATAAATACTCCCTCCGTTTTTGAAAAGAGGATCTTTTTGGAGTTTTTACGTAGATTAAGAAAATCAATTTTTTCTTTACTTTAGTCTTACTTTTAAAGTTTTTAAAGTGTTTATACCTAAAACATCATTCTTTTAAAAACAAAACTAAATTCTAAAACATCCTCCTTTCACAAACAGAAGTCGTATATACTATTCTATTTGGGATTGAGATTTTGCCTATGATAGTGTAAAAATTGTTTGGAACTTACTATCACCCAAATGATTAAAAAAGCGATATATTTTTTAAGTTTTAAATTTTTTCATAAAAGTGTATTTTTCCAGATTTTACTGCATAATTAACTTTAAATTACAGGTTTTAAACATAATAGCTAAATAGTAGTATATAGTATATACACATAAGGACATATATAATATATATACACATAAGGTCATAAATATTCCAACTTTCTTAGTTTCCCACTGGCCATTATATAAGTAGAGGCAGAGAGTAAGGCAGAAAGATCATTTTACATTTAAGAAATATATCTTTATTGATAAGTTTAAAGCTAATGGAAAATGAGGGTTCATGATCAACGGCTGAGATTTGATGTTACACCTAAGCCAATGGGTTTGACCGGAAATTCTTTGATCACAGCAAGATCCGTCGCAGTTCTTCTCTTTCTCTCTTTGCTTCTTCTGATTCTGCCGCCACTACTTCCGCCGCTTCCACCGCCTCCAGCGATTCTCCTCCTCCTACCTCTCCTCCTCTTAATTCTTCTCGTTTTCTTGGCGTGTTCTCCTTCTAACGAGCCTAGCCTCGCCGTAGACTCTCTTGACCCTTAGATCTCGCCGCCTTGCGCTCCGTCCGTACATATGAAATATGCATTGTACAATTATGTATAAATGTATCTGTATGAGTATGTAATGACTAATGAGAAAATTCAAGTGCTTTGAATTAGTTTCGTGCAAGTAATTAATATCATGCAATGTGATAGATCTTCGAGTTTCATCTTACAAAGATTCAGCTTTTAAATTTTGTTGGTTTCTTTGAACTTTTCCTTCTGATTATTTTCTTGTTTATCAGTGCAGCGTCATGAATTTTAGAAGAATATTTTTGAAACTAAATACTAGAAGCCTTCTTGTAAATTACAAGAACATTCTCTCTTCATCAAACAAAAAAGGGTCTTTTAAAATTTGAAAGTTATTAAATTTCCAAGTAATGCATGTAAATCGGTGTTCAAGTTGGTATCAGTTCGTATTCAAGTTCTTTATTTATACAATATGACGGTACTTTATATTATAAACCAAAATTGGTCAGGCATGGATGTTCAAACAGACTTTTCAATTCTGAAAAGATCCAAAAGATGCTGAAGAGAGAGGTTAAAGGCTATGATTTCACTTAATCCTAAATGTACCAGAGATATAATATATATATATATATATATATATATATATATTTTGTTGAAAATAGTTTTTTATAATGACGAAGATTAATGTACGAAGGAGAGAGAAAGAAATTGCATTTTTCCGGGAGAACAGTTATAAGTGCATGTATATATAATTAATTGGAAAATTAGAGCATATATATATTGATTATTGATTTATTTATTTCATAAAATTTAAATTTTAATATCTACATTTAAGAGTGTTTGTAATTGCTTTGATCATGACGACGTTAACTTTTGATTTGGATGCGAATCCTAGATTGAGTGAAAAAAACACGAATGATAACAGGTACAAATTATTTAATACGCTCTTGTTTTTTAAATAATAGTTTTAAAAAGATGATGACGTCAGAGAATATCGCACCTGGAATCCGTTCTATTTAAAAGCGATGTCATTTTCAATTTAAAACTGTTATTTTTTATACTCCGTTCTATTTATACAACGCCGTTTTAATTTTTTTGTATATGTAAACATCTGTGTTATTTCATTCAGTCCACCTCAACATAATGTCATCCGCGTTAACATAACAGTTAACACTGTAACAGTCAAAGTACTTATAAACAAAAACTTTATGGATATGCAAATTTAAATTTTAAAGAATAAAAAAATTAATCAGTGTGGTTCATATGTGTGTGCTCTAATAAGTCGTTTTCCCCCACTTTTTTCATATGTAACACATATCCAACCACAACATTGAATTAATGTTGAAATTATATTATTTAGTGTAATTTTTAGCACAAAAACAAAAGTATATTTTCAACCATAACATTACATGTCATACTAAAATCCCATCGAGGCAGCATATGAACCTCTTTTTCGAGTTCCTCTTGAACAAATGTATCATTTACATCCATTTTACATAAATGCTAAGAAAATTTAGTACCAAGGGAAAGAATAACTCGTACCGCATAAAGTTCGGCAACCGAAGCAAATTTATCCTCATAATCTTCTCCTTATGTTTGTGTTACCCCATTAGCAACTATGCAGCCTTTATATCTTTCTATGCTACCTTTATTGTGATACATGATTGTAAACAACTATTTTGAACGAACCAACATTTTTCTTGGCCATTGAGAGATTAACCACATCCAACGTTTTACTTTTACCAATAACTTCATCTTCTCTTTAATAGCATTGATGCATATCTCTATTATGTCAGTATCTTCATAAGTTTGTAACACCATATCCTGGTTAATTTTACTATGAAAATCTAGATGAATCATTTGTAAGATGAGATAAAAGTATTAAACTTGAATAAGATGAGGAAAACTCTAATTATAACATAATCTCATTATCCTTATAATCTTCTCCTTATGTTTATATTACCCCATTAGCAACCATGTGACATTTATATCTTTCTATTATACAGTTATTGTGATACATGATTGTAAACAACTATTTTGAACCAACCAACATGTTTCTTGGCCATTGAGAAATTAACCACATCCAACGTTTTACTTTTACCCATAACTCCATCTTCTCTTTAATAGCATTGACCCATATTTCTCTTATGTTAGTATCTTCATAAGTTTGTAACACCATATCCTGGTTAATTTTACTATGAAAATCTAGATGAATCATTTGTAAGACGAGATAAAAGTATTAAACTTGAATAAGATGAGGAAAAGTCTAATTATAACATAATCTCTTATTGATCAAGTTGGATGGATCCTTTCGAATTCTAGTGTGCCTATGAAGAGGTAGGGGAGTCATCCTCATGAATTGCAATTTCATCAGTAGAAACTCTTTCATTAGAAATTTTCATACCACAATTCTTCATGATCCCACCATTTTTGTCACCTCCTGATTATTATGCAGACTTATCACTATTATATTTATTTCCTTATTAAGTTTATGGTAAGTTGCATAATCATGTACTGGTTATCTACATTTTCATCATCATCCATAACCAATTATGGTTGGATGTCCTCGTTTCTGACATTGTTTGATAAAAATATATTTCTATATGAAACTTGAGACTTTTAAGCTCAAACAGAATGTGAGGAGTTCAAGTCTTTCAAAAAATTTCAAACATTTTCTTCAAAGAACCACTTCTCTTCAACAAATTTGACATTTCGGGAAACATAAGTCTCTCCGGTGTATAGATTGTAGAATTTTTATATATAAGTTTAATAGAGGAATACACATTGAATATGCACTTGATACTCTTATGTTGGAGTTTATTCCTTTGATCATTTGGATTTTGAACATAGTAAACATAGCCCAAAACCTTTAAATAATCAATGGAAGGTTTAATTTTAATCAGTAACTCATATAGTCATGTGTCTTTGAGACGATTAATTGAAAGTATATTAATGATGTAAAAGTTTTCATGACAACATCACCCCAATAATGTTTTTATACGATCTTGTAGAACATCATAATCCTTGCGATTTCCATGAGATGACATTTTTTCGTTTAACAACCCCATTTTGTTGAGGAGTATATAGACTTGTTGTTTGATGCACGGTTTCATGATTATAAATGAAAGTTTTGAATTCATTGCTAGTGTATTAACAACTTTTTTCAGTTTGTATTTCATAAAGTATTGATCTTAATATTAAATTGGGTTTATACATAGTGGTAAAAGTTAGAGAAAACTTCAAAAATACGATATTTTGAAGGTAAGATGGTTAACCATGTAAATTAAAAAATTTCATAAAAAACTAATAAAATATTTGTTTCGAACTCTTGATGCAAAAGGATCGGGCTAAACAACAGAATAACTAAGTTTAAAATAATTGTTATGACTCATAGAGGTGTTTCAAAATACAAATTTGTAATGCTTTCCTAAAATACAAGCCTCACAATTTTCATGATCAAATGACCTTTCATGAAGTAAAATTTTGAGAGCATTAATGTGATTATGTCAAAGTCTAGCATATCAAACTGAATTATTTGCAAAACCATAAATAAAATAGAGGTTACCCAGAACATAAAGACAATTCTTTTTGATCTTTCACTGAACGTTTTCCTTGTCTTAGTATCTTGAAACTAAAGATCGTTAGGACTGAAAACAATCAAACAATGAAGAATTTTTGTTGCCTTTTAGACATAATATTTGAATGAACTTAAGCATATATTAAACTTAAATCTTTTGTTAAATAGTTTCATATTCCTAGTTCCTTTGACAAGCATATCACAACTATTAGCAATAATAAGGTTTCCGATTGCAGATTTCGTGTTATCAATTTGCATGACTAATAATATGATGAGATGCACCAAAAGCAATTTAATAGGCTTATGAAGTTTCAACTTTATATTCACCAAAATGTTGTGTGAATAATTTTGCGTTTTGCTAGAAAGTTAAAAGAGTATTCTTAAATCTCATTTATACTACTAAGGGAGGGGGGGGGGGGTTATTGGTTTTATGATTTTAATGGATTTGAAATAATTTCTAAATTCAAAGATTTCAAAATATGACAAATGAATTTCAAAGTCTAAATAATGAATTTTAAATTATTATTAGAGATTTTAAATCCAAACAAATGAATTTCAAAATCTAACAACGGGATTTCAAAAATAAATAAATAAATTATATAAAACATTCAATTGTTTAATATTATATAAATATTAATAATAAAATATAAAACATTTTTCACATATAATACGTTGTTTCCCTATATAGTAAAAGATTTTCACATGTTTGCAGCGATTGTTGATCCTAATTCATTAGCATGTTTTTTTTTTGTTGATCTTGTGTTCCAAAAACTTCTTCATAATTGTTATCAACTTCTTCAAGATGTTATTCTTCACCAGAATTTGTTTCCTCCAAAAAACTCTCTATTCGACATAACTTTCGAAGAAAATGATGTAAACCAACACAAGCAAGAACAACCAGAACGTTATGGTTGGATCAAACATAACATCATATGATAAATTTGTGTTACGTTGAATTATAATTTTTTATGTCGTTGGATCTTACTATGAAATAATTTAAAGACAAGATACGATCTTTATTATGATATTGTGGCTAATTACTTAAAGTCAGACTTTAAACCTTAAGTTATCTCTGATCCATTGCTTCACAAGAATTCTTCATAGGAAGAAAATTCTCAAAACTTTTTGAATTTTAAAAGATTGAACTTTTAAAATCATATGTGTATGTAACAGTAACATAAACTTTATTTTTTGTGTTTATAATGAATAAAGTTGATCATTTTGCTCTTATAACCGAGCTGGTTCATAATTGATCCAACCGGATGTTAATGTTGTGGTGGACTCTGGATTTTGAAGCTTACCCAGATGAAATTGAGCTTCGTTGATGCTCCAAATCCAGAAAAATAATGATGGTTCTGTTCTCTCTCCTTCCACCGCCGATAACAACCATCGTGGGATGGATTCTCGCCATGAATCTACTTCACTTAAGTCTCTCGATGCTCTTCAGACATCAATGGGAGATGATAATGATGGTTTCTGTACACTTATAGACTTTGCAGGTAATAAAATGCTATGTTTAAGCAAACTTAGCACTTGTCTTGATATACACAAAGTTACTTTCTTGTTTTCTGTCAGGTACTTTAAGCTTTCTTGAAGACAATTTCCTGTTGTTTGAATAAACTTTTTTGAAGAAAAAGGTTTATGAAAATTTTTTTATTGATGAAGACGAAGGAGAAAAATAAAGAAGAAGTCATTGTTATAATTGTTATGTAATTATGAACTGAAGTAACATGTGATATATGAATATAAAGAGAGAAAGAAGCAGTGTTTATGCTATACTAAAGCAAGTTTATAATTATTCTAATAATTTTTTCGAAATACTATGTTTGAGTTGAGTATTTGAGTCTTTGGAATTTTGTCTTTCAAATCGTTCTAAATCCACTCAAATCTAATTTGAAATCAAATCCTTGAATAAATGCTAATTATTGAATAACACTTGATTTGAATGTGAATTCTAAAATCCTAGAATCAATAACACCTGATTTTAAAATAAATTTTGAAATCCTTAATTGAATAAGACAGAATTTGGTTTGGATTTCCAAATCCACTAAAATGACATATTAAATAACGCCCCCTAAAAAAATTGTAATATTTCCAGAAACGATTTTTATAATCTTTTAAGAATTTCCTATTTTTATTTCTTACCTTTTTTAAATTGTGAAACTTAAATCAATTTCAAGTGATTCAATGATCTCTCTTCCTCTCTTTCACTCACAATTTGTAAAAGAAAAGAAATAATCAAGACACAAAGAATTTAACAAGTTCGGGACCTCTATATGAGGAACCCTACGTCTTGGCCTGGAAATCTAAGAAATTCACTATCTCTAATGTCAAAGTTACAGAGAAGAATGAATCAGCTCTCCCTCTATGTATCTTAACAAGCTCAACAACCTGAGCTCATAAGATAACACAAATAAAAGATTTTCACGCTAAGAAAAGATTCAGAGCTTATCGCTAAGAAGATATTTATTCTCATAACCGAACCATAAACCATAAAAGAATTAAGTAAATTGTAACTCTCTAATTGACACTCCTTGTCTTGGTTTATGTAGCAAACAGAATGATTCTCATCACATAAGTCCAACAAACTCCACCTTGATAATAACCACTTATCTGCTTCCCCTTTTCTTCTTGCGAATGTGAGACATCTCCAGGCAGTACTAGCACCTTAGTTCTTAGCAACCGACAACACCTTCGTTATTATCTACATGGTTCTTTAGTGTTGATATCTTGGATACCTTCACTTCTCTTTGAGCTACAATGTCTCTAATAAAATGCATCTTTCTGCTTATGTGCTTTGTACGTTTGTGGTGAACGTTATTTTTAGCTAAGCTGAGAGAAATTTGTAAGTCATACCATATTCTAATAGACTCTTGTTTGTAGCCAAACTCCTCTACTAATCCTTTTCTCCCGATAGCTTCTTTACTGCTTCCACTAGAGTCATATACTTGGCTTATGTGGTAGAAAAAGTAACTACTGTTTGGAGAGTTGATTTCTAATAGATTACCTTTCCACCTGTAGTAAAAATATATCCATAGATAGATCCTCTTCTATCTAAATATGAGGCAAAATTTGAGTCACAAAATCCTTCAATTTTAATTTTTTTTTTTTAACGCTATTCTCAGACTTTTTGAACCCTTTAAGTATCTTAATACCCATGCAACAGCTGACCAATGAACTAGACTAGGTTTTCTCATAAATCTACTAGCTAATCCAACAACATATGCTATATCACATCTTGTGCCTAACATTGCATACATAACACTTCATGTTTCATTAACATAAAAGATACCTTCTAATATTGTCTATATTTCATCATCTCTAGCAGTTGACAGTTTAAAGTGAACTCCTATAGGTGTAAAAACTACCTTAGACTCTGTCATATTGAAGACTTGTAAGATTTTCGCTATGTAACTTTTTTGAGACAAGTATAGAACGTCCCTTCCTCTGACTCTTTCAATGTCCATTCCAAGTATTCTACTAGCACGTCCCAAGTCTTTCATCTCAAATCTACTACTCAACATCTCATTTACTTCCTGTATTTCTAACAAAACTTTGGAAGCAATTAGCATACCGTCTACGTAAGGACAATGATCATATTCACTTATGATGAAACCATGACTTACTATGATTATCAAATAATTTATTACATTGCCTTGGAGCTTATTTTAATCAGTATAAGACTTTTTCTAACAAACAAACATGTTTCTCTTTGCCTTTAGCTTTGAACCCCTCTGGTTGTTCCATATATATTTCTTATTCTAAAAGTCTATGGAGAAAAGCTGTTTTTACATCGATTTGTTCTAACTCTAGATCTTGGTTAACGACAGTTTATAAGAGAAACCTAATAGACACATGCTTAACCACTGGAGAAAATATATCTTAATAGTCAATTCCTGCTCTTTGTGAATATCTTTAGCGGCGAGTCTAGCCTTATATCTCGATTTTTCTATCCATGTAATCTCTGATTTTAGTCTAAATACCCACTTACACCCTACCTTTCTATCTTTGGGTTTTCTTACAAGTTTCCAAGTCTTGTTTTTCTCTAGAGAATTCATCTTTTCTTTTATACCACTGTTCCATAACTCTCTTTCATTGTTGTTCATTGCTTCTTGATAATTTTTCAGGTTCCACCAAATTAACAATTGCAGCACCAATAAGAGCATAAGCGGCTAAATCATAATATGCCAAATGAGCTGGCATAACCTGTTTTCGTCTTGGTCTATCACTCACCGGTAATTGTCCAAATTTATTTCTTCCACTGTTTCCCCAACCTCTGAATTATTTTCAGAATTTAAATGCCATTATCTTCATTTTGAGCATTTGTATCTCCACCTAAGACGCCACCTTGAGATGTTTCTCTTAACTTTCAAATCACCTTTATTTCTCATGGGAAATCTGATTTTTCTTGACTTTCTTCAGCAACGTTATTGTGTCTTATGTCTATATAGACTTTGCTTTTTATCAAATTTAACATTTCTAGTGATAATACATTTATTTTCATCAAGTAACCAAATTTTATAGCCTTTCAATCCTGCTGGATAACCGAGAAGTATACCTTTTTAAGCTCTTGGATTCAATTTTCCTTGATTGATATGCACATAGACAAAAGACATGAACCTTATTAAGTGATTGTATTCAAGTTTCTTCTTCAACCAAAACTCCGATGGTCTGTTGTTGTCAATAGCAGATGATGGATTCCTCTTTATTTGATAAACAGCTGTTGTTGACACAAATTCTGCCCAAAATTCTTCTTCTAGCCCACTCTCATCTAAGACACATCTTGCTTTTTCCATGATAGTCTCTTTCATATGCTCTGCAAAACCATTTTTCTAAGGTGTGTAGGTGCATTTTCTATGTCTCTCTATGCCATGTTGTTCACAAAACTCATCAAACTCCTTATTGACAAATTATAGACCATTATTGGTCTTGAGACATTACATTTTGAGATTCAATCGATTTGTGAGCTTATTCCATTCACATAGTTTAGAGAAAGTTTCGTTCTTAGCTGCTAGAAAATACACCCAAACTTTTCTTGTGAAGTCATCTATTATGGATAAGAAATCATGCTTTCCTGATAGATTTTGTGTTACCGTTGGAGAACCCCACAAATTTGCATGTAAATATTTAAGTGCTTCATTTGTATTATGTCTTCATATATAAAAATTCATCTTATGTTATTTTCCCATAATACGATTTTGACACATCTATTTCTCCTATCTTTCTCTTATCCAATACACCTTTACTCACCATAATCTTTAAATTTTTCATACTCATGTGGCCTAAACGTTGATGCCAAAAGAGTAGTTTCATCTTTAGCTAACTTCCTTCATGTAACACTATTAGATTATCCATAAACTCTTTCACCATCTAGAAGATATAGTGTATACATTAGAGTCTCTTGTAAAGCCATCTTTCCATTCTTGTAAAATCTAATATTTCCATTACCACCAGCATGACTAAAACCAAGTCTATCTAAAACCAGATCTATCTAATATTCATGTAGATATTAAGTTCCTATTAAGATTTGGAATATATCTAACATTAGATAAAGTCTTAAAAGTACCTCCATATGCCTTAATGTGAATAGAGTCGATTCCTTTCACATCGAGGATATTATCGTTTCCTAGTGCTACTTTTCCTGAATTCAACTCTTCGAAGTGCTGAACCATTCTCTTCTCGACGTCATATTATAAGAACAACCCGAATCTACTATCTATTTTTCTTGATGCCAGTTATCAGAAATACTTAAAGCATTAGACTCGGTTCCTTCATCAAGCACTATTGTTGCCTCTGCGTTTTCCTCATTTCTTAGTTTTTTCTTTCTAGAATAGTAATGTGCTTTTCGAGACTTTCTTTGTTACAATACCAACACACTATTCTCGAACCAGAGCTTGATTATGACTTGCACCTTCCATTCTTTGAATCAAATTTTCTTCCTTTTGATCTTATTATGTATGCTTCACCAGAGTTTTGAGAATTTGTTATACATTTATATTTAAGTTCAATATCTTTTGATTTCTCCGAATTCACTACGTCTTCAATGGAGAATGTATCTCTTCCACATTTTAACGGTTCCTTCAAAAAATCATAATTAGATGGCAGAGAACTAAGCAGGAGAATTGCTTGTACCTCATTTTTAACCGTGACTTTCACAAACGCTAGATCCGACACAAGTTTTAGAAAATCATCTACGTTTTGATCTATTGTCTTTGATTAACTCATCTTGAAGGTGTAAAATTTGTGTTGGAGATGAATTTTGTTTCGACGGGTCTTGTTGTTGTATAATTTCTCTACCGTATCCCAAATTTCCAGAGCAATATTGAATTTTTCAAGTTTGTGAAGAACTTTAAATGCAAGATTTAGAATAATCATATTCATCTCTTTCTCATCTTTCTCTTGCTTTTTTTGATCTTCATGTTGAAATCTTTCAGCGAATTTTTCAGCATCTTCATCCTTTTTAATTGTTAACTTTGGTGAGGTTGAAGGTGTTCCCAACAGAGCTTCTTTCAACCCAAGGATCGACAAGTGTTCCATCATCCTCTTCTTCCACATCCCGAGATCACAACTACCATCAAAGATGGCAATTTTGACTTTCGTTGTTTGTCCTGCCCAGAGTCATGCCCATGTTTAAGGATTAAGGGCGATGGTCCAAGGCCACCACAAAAAAAAAAAAAAATTAGGCCACTAAAATCAAAATTAATTCACATATCATATTTTTTCACAACAAAATATTATATATTTGAAAAAACTTTTTAGGCCACTAAAAATTACGAATCTAAACTAAATTTTCACATGGTTCTACTTCAAATTATAAATAGTTTATAACTAATAATTTAATAAATTAAAGAACTAATTACAACTCGATTCTAGTTCAGTTAAAGTGTTGAACTTTTTAGAAACAATGGAAAGTGGTTATCCTAACTATTAGATCGTACATAGATATTGTTAACAATTCTAGTTTTTGTTGCCTCTACATAAAAGAAATTTTTAAAATTAAGTTGATAAAATCTTATAACGAATCAACTATGCCACAAGAGAGGTTGAATGTTTTGTCAATCATATATTTTTTATCACTTGACAATCATATAAAATATCTATTTAGAGAGAAGTAGTACGACACTTCGATTATGTGAGTTCTATTAATGAAATTTTAGGGGAAAAATGTAGAAAATAGTGTTTTAGAATGTTTGGTTATTTATTATCAATAATTTGTATGTTTTGAAACAAGATATTTTTATTTTTAGTATGGAAGGCCACATTTTATTAATTTTTCCAAAGGTTCGATAAGGTTGGGCACGACACTGGTCTTGCCATAGCTGCTTAGAAAACCCTTAGCTATGATACCAATTTTTGAAACTTAAATAGTGATTCATTCGATCTCTCTTCCTCTCTATCACTCACGATTTGTTGATTTGTATAAGAAAAAAAGATAATCAAGACACAGAGGATTTAACAAGTTTGAGATCTCGACATGAGGAACCCTACGTCTCGGCCTGGAGATTTAAGCAATTCTCTATCTCTAATGTCAAAGTTACAAAAAATAATGAATCAACCCTCCCTATATGTAACTTAACAAGCTCAACAACCTAATCTCATAAGATAAATGCAAATAAAAGATTCTCACGCTAAGAAAAAATTCAGATTTTATCGCTAAGACGATATTGGTTCTCATAACCGAACCATAAACCATAAACTGTAACTCTCTACATGAAACTCTTTTTCTTGGTTTACGTAGCAAACCGAATGATTCTTATCACATAAGTCCAACATTAGTCACATTGATTTCTAGACAACAACATGCTGGTCCAGTAACCCAAACTCCATAAATATCAGAAAATTCACTCACTATGCGAACTGCCAGATTCGATCTCTAGTCTAGTAACAAGACAACAACGGTAATACAACCACTAAACCACTTAATCCTTTTTATTTCTTAATTATTTGTTCATAATAATAATTATTATGGACATATGTGTCGTTGAATTTTTAAAAATATTATATATATATATATATTCTATCTATTTATTTTTATTATTGTTTAAGGCACACAAATTAAGAATTTAAAAAATTTTCATATATTTTTTATTTATAAAAATATCATTAAATAAAACTAATTCAACCAATAGTAAAATACAATATTATGAATAATATAAAAAATTATAAGCAATATGTATAATTGTTTACATAGACAGAGAACAATAATTATATTGAAACAATTTGTTTTTTTAACTATAATCTTTATGTAAAAGAAGAACTATATTTTTTTTTTGTCAACATAGCCTAATGTCTAAGTAGATCTCTCCCAACTGAGAGCGGCAGAGTTCGAACCCTGGTTGATGCAATAGATGCAGGGGTGACTACCATTGGGCCACTTGCTCATTTGCGTAAAAGAAGAACTATTATATATATATATATATATAACGACTCTAAAATTTTCAATATTTTTCATCATTTGATAAAAATCACAAATCATTAATGAGTTAATAGTATACATATCACAATAAGCTACAAAAACATCTATATTAAAAATATAAAATGGAGTTTAGGAAATAAAAAGAAATTTTGAAAAAAAAACATGAACTACTGAAATGTTTGCAGCAGGAGCTACCATGAAACACATTCAGTTGCAGCAGGAGCTTCATGGCATAGCCATAAGCTCTCTTTATGAAACTAAGAAAGCTTAAAGAACACATAAGAAACTTTCATAGAGATACCTTCTCGGGCATTGAAAACAAAGTTAGTCAAACTACTGAAATGTTGGCTTCATCTCAAGCTCTCTTTATGAATAATCCATCTCCTAGACTAGCTAAAATGGAAAAAGAGGCTTATGCAAAAGGGTTAAACCTTTCACAGAATGAAGAAAAAATTTTCATTCAAAAAGCAATAGTTCACTAGCTTCAACATTCAGACTCTAACTCTATATTCTTTTTCAAAATATTGACTTCAAGACAAGCTACTAATTCCATTCATTTCCTAATTAAAGATGACGGAACTAAGTTAGAAAATAAAGAGGAAATAGGTGCCCACTGCGTGGACTTTTATAAAAATTTGTTGGGGTCAAATTCTTTTGTATTACAACAAGACCATATTGAATGTATTAGGAATCTATCAGAGTTTAAGTGTTCTGCCACAATGAAGCAAGAGCTTCTAAAGAATGTTACAGATGCAGATATCAAGGCTGTAGTTTTTGCTCTTCCAAAGAATAAACCCCCGGTTCCAAACGGTTTTAATGCAGAATTCATTCAACAATCTTGGGATTGGATGGATATATATGTGATTAATTCAGTAAAAGAGTTCTTTTCTTCAGGGAAGCTACTAAAAAAGTGGAACTGAACGCTTATTACTCTGATTCCAAAAAAGATAAACGCTGATAAAATCACTGATTTTAGACCCATTTCGCTTTGCAATGTCGTCTATAAGGTCATTTCAAAACTGCTGGCAAAGAAATTGGAAAATGTGCTTCCTCTTATGATCTTTAGATACCAATATGCTTTTTTGAAAGGAAGACTTATAGTGGAGAATATCTTATTAGCATCAGAAATGGCTCAAGGGTTCAACCAAAAAGGGATTTCTCGAAGAGGGATTCTTAAAGTAGATTTTCGAAAAGCTTTTGGTTCTATTAACTGGTCTTTCATTCTCAGAGTTCTTCAAGAGGCTGATTTCCCTCCTCAATTTGTAAATTGGATTGAGCAATGTATCACCACCACTAGATTCTCTATCAACGTCAATGGAAACCTATGTGGATTCTTTCAAGGAAACAAAGACCTCAAACAGGGAGATCCTCTATACCTCTCTTGTTTGTAATAGCAATGAATTACTTTGGCTCTCTGGTTGATTCCTATTTTTGTGCAGGAAAGATAGGTTTTCATCCTAAGGCAAGAAATCTCAAAACATCGCATCTTGCCTTTGCAGATGATGTAATGATTTTGTTGATGGCAGTGTTTCATCCGCTCAAGAAATAATCCAAGCTTTAAACACCTTTCACAACATATTTGGACTCTAAGTGAATATGAAAAATCAGCACTGTACACGGTAGTTTTAAGTGTCCCCGAATCTATTTCTATTTCTGAACTAGGCTTTGTTTCAGACACTTTTCCCTTTCGCTACTTTGGTTTACCACTAATGCATAAAAAGTTAAAGAAAGCATATTATGATCCTTTGATTGATATGTTAGCTTCTAAATTTAATCATTAGACAAATAGAGCCTTATCTTTTGCAGGGAGATTGCTCATAGTTAAAATAGTTATTTATAGTACTTTGAATTTCTGGTTTTCAGCATTTAGAGTTCCAATAAATTGTTTAAGTTTGATCCAAAGTATGTGTACCAGGTTTTTGTGGGCAGGTGATATCACGAAGTCTGGGGGAGCGAAGGTTTCTTGGAACGCAATCTTCTAACCCAAAGATGAAGGAGGCTTGGCTTGAGAGACTTAAAGGTCTGGAACTCAACTCTTCTTCTAAAATTAGTGTGGCTCTTGTTTACAAAAGCGGGATCTTTGTGGGTTTCATGGAACCAAGACACTAAGTTACAACAAAGAAGTTTCTGGTCTATTGATGCAAATTCAAGTGACTCCTAGATATGAAAGTCACTTCTCAACATCAGATATGAAACAAAGAAGTTCCTTCACTGCAAGCTTGGTAATGGAATGAAGGCTAGCTTTTGGTTTAACATATGAGACCAAAATGGAATAGGATCCTATGGGATACAATTGGACCACTAGGTCCATCTATTTATGGAATTCAAAACAATAGTAAAGTCATTGATGTGGTGACTCTCGGACTGTGGAATCTTCCATCAGCAAGGACAAGAAATCCTATCTTAAAGCAATTACGATATGTACTACTCAATCAGGTTGCTCCTCTTCATCAAGCAGAACAAGACAATTACCATTGGCGGATAACAATCTCAAACGCTGTAGAATTCTCAACAGCTCTCACCTGGGAATCTATTAGACCACGAAGTAACACTCTTTCATGGGGAAAAACAACATGGTTTAAGGGATCTACACATAAACATTCATTCACTATGTGGGTGGCTAATTTGGACAGATTACCAACCAGGAACAGACTGCTTTATTGGGGTATCATCACTTCCTCTCTATGCATCTTTTGCCATTCTTTAGAGGAAAACAGAGACCACTTATTTGTATAATGCCACTACGCAATGGACATTTGGAAGCTACTTCTTCATAGACTTGGTTCACCTCATCATCACCTATCTTCTTGGTCTGACATTTTGGATTATATTCATCTGCTTACTCAGAAAAACATAGATTATTGGTATATATAGCCATTCAAGCGGCCATATACTACATATGGAGGAAAAGAAACGCGAGAATCCATAACACTCGACCCACCGTGGATGCTATCAACACTCTTAAAGACATTGGTAAATGTGTTCGGAATACCATCTTAGCAAAAAATGAATCGTAAAAATTGTGCGACACTTTTCTATTTCTGGTTTACTCGCCACTTTTAAAGTATGATCTTTTAACCTATTTCAATAGGATTTTTTTAAATATTTTTTAGAGCCTAATAGAAACTTTTTTACTAGCACTGTCTTGTAAAACTCTTATCTTCAATATTATTTACCGGTTAACAAAAAAAAATGGGTGAAGTCTTTTTTTGTGCAACTCATCTCTCTACTTTTTTTCTAATGAATTGTGTTTCTTAAACGTATACTTTATTTTAGGAAGAAAGTTTAGTATGGAGCCCACAATATGTTAATGACGCATTGGAAACTGAAAATCATCTTTTGATGTCAGGGAGACAGAACTAAATGGATGCGCCATCTGTTTACTAGTCCTCGACACATAATTAGATTCGTTTAATCTGGTCAAAAAAGCTTATTTCTGATTTAAATTTTTTTTTTTTTCTTTTCTTATTCTGGTTTTAGATCTTTCTTAGGCTGATTCTCTGTTAAAAAAACACACATACGTTTTCTTGTTTTGGCAATTTGTTTTTCCGGTTGAATCAATTACTCTCTCTGCTTTATAATTGTCGTTTTGTTTTTTACTTTTTTCACATAATCTATTTTATAAATTGTACATTTATCTATGTTAGTTAAGGTATAGGATCTTACTAGAACACAATATTCGGTTAGAAAAATTGGCTCCATAGAACATATTTTGGTATTGTAATTTGAAAAATATATATTTTAAAATAAAGAAATTTTGTCAATAATTATAAAGAAAATACAAAATCATGAAGAGAATATGAAATGTCTGAATCAACCGTTAATGTTAAAGTTACCAGACTACAAATGCTCGGTAAACACTTCTAAATCCAAATAAGTAATACCATTAATGTATTTTGCCTTTAATTTAAAAGTTCATCACTTAATTGCATGAATATACAAAAATTTATCAATGTTAGGTATATATACAAAAATCTGTATAATTAGATTTTCAGATTTATTATGACATTCATGTCTCTTTCATATCCTCACTATCTCACAACATGTCGTCTTCTCTTCTTTTTCTCTATCTCTCTTTTTTTTCTAAATTTCATTATCTTTCATTTTCCTGGCAAATAAAAGCATGTAAAAAAATAATATAATCACAAAAGTTACATAAAAATATAATTTTTTATGAATATAACATGACTAAAATTATTAAAAACATATTTATATATTTTTAAAAATAAATAGTGAAATTATTTAATAAAATATAAACCCAGTAATAGTCGGACTACTGAAAATAATAGAAACCTAAAACCCGAAAATAAAAACCAAAACTTAAAAATATAAACTCAAAACCCAAAAATAGAAACCCAAAATGTAGGGTTTTGATATGAACCAAACTGATTTTATTAATGACTACATCAATGATATATATATACATAAGTCTGTAAACATAGATTGTATCAAATTCCTTGAACATAGGAGAATATAAACTAATGTATTGAACACAATATATATTATGAGATACTCTCGTCAATATTTCCCCTCACGTTGAAGCATGGAGGTTAGAGATGTCCAACTTGGAAAGTAATAACTCGAACTGGTGTTGTGGAAGAACCTTCGTCAAAAGATCAGCTAATTGGAGAGTTGTACTGACATGTTCAGTCACAATAATACCATCTTGGACTGCATCACGAACTGAATGACAATCAGCTTCGATGTGCTTTGTACGCTCATGAAACACTGGATTAGCGGCGATTCATATCGCCGCTTTACTATCACATAATAATCAAGCAGGTGAAGCAATCGATATCCCGAGCTCAACTAACAACTTGCGAAGCCATTTTAACTCACGAAGTGCCGCAGCCATGGAGCGGTACTCGACCTCTGCCGAAGAATGTGATACAATGTTTTGTTTCTTGGTTTTCCAAGATATAAATGAGCCACCAAGAGACAAGACATAAGCTGTCAAAGAACGTCTCTTCAAAGGACAAGCAGCCCAATCTGAATCACAATATATGGTAAGACTAAGATCCGGAGAGGAAGATAACATGATACCTTGTCCTAACGTGCCTTTAAGATACCATACCACACGAGTCGCAGCTATCCAATGATCATCACGTGATTTTTGCATGAACTTAGACAAAACATGAATAACATAAGATAGCTCCGGACGAGTATTTGTCAAATAGATCAAGCGATCAATAAGTCGTCTGTACTTGGTTGGATCCGGGAGCAATGCACTATCAGAAAGAGCTAACTTGTGGTTTGGTTCTAAAGGCATACAAGATGGCTTAGCAGCTAGAATACCATATTGAATGAAAATATTCAAAGCATACTTTCGCTGAGAAAGGATTATACCTTCGGGTCCTCTACTCACTTCAATTTTGAGAAAGTATTTAAGCTTACCCAAATCCTTCATGAAGAAACATTTGTCAAGATATTCTTTAAACTTACAAAGAAGTTGATCATTGTTACCACACAGCAGAAAATCATCAACATATACAAGAACTCGTAACTCAGTGTTTTGGTGAGTGTAGGAAAATAGATAATAGTCTTCATAGGATTGTAAAAATCCAAAACGTAGCAAGGCATTGGACAACTTCGAGAACCAACAACGTGGTGCGTGTTTAAGACCATATAACGACTTGTGTCAGCGATAAACGTTGTTAGGATAAGTATGGCGAAAACCTGGTGGAAGCTTCATGTAAACCTCTTCCATAAAACCGCCATGAAAAAACGCGTTATAAATATCCATCTGATAAACTGTCCATTGCTTAGCTGCCACTATCTTAAGCAAAGTACGAACTGTAGAAATTTTAATAACTGGAGCAAACGTCTCACTATAATCACTATCACCAACCTGATTATTACCTTGAATAACTAAGTGCGCCTTGTATCATCCAACAGTCCCGTCTGCATTGTGCTTTATGCGATAAACCCATTGACTACCAATGGGATGTTTGTTCGAAGAGAGATCAACAAAACTCCAAGTATTTTTTCGCTCCAAAGCATTAATTTCAGAGATCATAGCCTCCTTCCAACAAGGATCAGCCGCAGGATCCTTATAATGCTTTGGTGTAACTGCAGCATTAAGAGCAACAAGAAAGCATCTATGCGTAGAAGAGAAGTTAGTTAGCGAATCATACACAATAATCAGGTAGTTAACAGTACCTTTAGCCTGCAATGACTCAAGAACATAGATGGTAGAGAGAGGAGTGATGAGTGATGAAGCTGAGAAGGTAACGTAATCATTCAAACGAGTAGGCTTCGTTTTATCACGTAAGCCACGACCAAGCGGCTTTTCAACAGGACAAGGCGTAGGCAACTGAAGCGGATCAAAATAATCATATGAAGGAACTGAATCTTGATGCGCTCGTGTTGCAGACGGCAAAAACATGAGAGTCCAAGTTAGATTCAACGAAAGAACTCCCACTGACTTGAGGCTCTATCCATTCTAGATCATATACAACCGAAGAAGATTGCGACTGAGGACTAGAAGATGACTGAGAAAATGGAAAGCAATCCTCAATGAAGACTACATCACGCGAAATGAAAAACTTATTCAGTTTAATATCGTAAAATTTCCAGCACTTAGTACCAAATGGATAACCAACGAACACACATTGACGACTTCGCTCAGCAAACTTGTCTCTATCGCGAGCTACACTATGAGAGTAGCATGAAGAACCAAAGACACGTAACTCAAAGACACTTATTTTTCGTCCATGAGGAGATTCATAATGTGTTTGTCCGTTAATTACTGATGAAGACGTTCTATTGATCAAATAAGCAGCGGTTAGAACCGCCTCTCCCCCAAAAAATAGGCATAGTGATGACTCTGAATTTTCATGGATTTTACTTATCAATTAGCATCGATTATGAGGTTTAAAAGCGTGCATACATCACATTTATGTTCTATTTCATTAAGTTTAGTGTTTTTAGGACTTTTGCATTAGAATTTGTATATGCACGCATTTTGGAGGTTTTTCAGGACTTTCAGGTGTTTTTGGGAAGGATTTGAGAAATTTCAGAAAAGCAACACTTGACGTCGAATGGAGCAAGCACTTAGCACTCAGCACTCATCATTGAAATGGACTGAACTCACCTCAGAGCACCTGCAGGATCGATCACAACTCAATGCAGGATCGATCTCAGAAAATTCGGCAACAATACATGATCAATCCCACTCAAAACTTTCGGGATCGATCCCAACACTATGCAGATCGATCCTGCAACAACTCCGGATCGATCCTGCAATGAAATCAGATCGATCCCCCTTTCATGCTTTCAATGTTTATGGTGAAGTCTCAAACGAAGCCAAGGAAGTGCACGAAGATGAAGCAAGACTAAGAAGAGAACGCACAAGATCAATCTCAGCTATATTGGGATCGATCTCAGGCACTCAATACCCGGATCGATCCCAACCTTAGATGAAGTTTGGACGCAACAAAGCTGGATCAATCCCAAGCAAGCACCCTTTAGTCCGGATCGATTGTGCACTCAACCACTCGAAGGCAAACACACTCCGACCCGACCAACTCGAATCCGGATACCACCTGAAGCAAGAGCCAAGAGCCAAGATAATGATTAGCATTTTGTCTTTAGTGAAAATTATGGATTTTCTTTGAACACTATAAAAGCCCTAATTCGCCTCCATTTGATAAAGCTTTAGTTTTTCTTTCCTTTTTAGGTTTTTGTCTTAAGTTTTCATTTCTTAGTTTTTTTCTTCATGTTCTTGGTGTAAAAACCATTTTTCTTTCAAGTCTTTAGTTAATCTACTGTTTTTCCTTTGATTCCTTGCTTAGCTTTAGGTTGTTCTTTAGTTTGTGCATCTTGATTTTTGTTTTAAGTTTTTAATCTCTTGCTTAGCTTACCTTTCCATTGATGTTCTTCATTTCTGGGTTTGTGTTCTTGATGTTCTTCATAGATCTACATGTTTACGTTCAAGGTTATGTTTGTTGTTTCAACTGCTTCTACTCCCATGTGTAGTGAATAGTCATCCAAGTTCCTGAGGATGGGGGTAGATAAGGGTTGATGTGCTGGGTTTGCTTAGGTACCTAAGTTGTTTGTTTGTTAGATCCCTTATGGACCTCCTCATCTTAATGCTGACTGCACTCCTACCCGAGAGGGACAGAGGCCCGCCNTACCGGACCGAGGGGGTTCCAGAGATTCGTTTCCCATTCTCTTTGAATAGATGTGAGAAACGAGTTAGCTACAGTAGTAGAGGTTAATGCCTGCTAGGTACTCACCTTCTATGACGACAGTTGAGTCTGTGATTGCTTTGCTTGAGATTGGTTGCCAAGAAATTGGAATTGATTGTTAGTAGAGCTACTGTCTAGGGGTCAACTTATTGTTTGAGGTATATTAGGTGCTTAGGTAGCCCATAATGGATTCCCAAGTAAATCAAAACGACTTTGTCCTCAGGAACGACTTTACAATGATTGCATTCTTACCTTTTCTTGCTTTTACTCTGTTTTGCATCCAAAAGCCTTTCTCTGTTTTTATGTTTTTTACTTNTACTTTCATCGCACTTAGGATCTTTTAGCAATCAAAACCCCTTTTAACAATAGCTTGACTTTAAAGCATCCAATACATCCATATTTCTTAGTACGCTCCCATTATGAATTGACATAAAAACCCATACTACAACGATGAGTTGATTGATAGCCCATAGGACCGAAAAATCCTACAATCAATTTGGCGTCGTTGCCATTTGGGATTTGTTACTACATTATGGATTTTGGATCTTTTCAGATCAANNAAGAAGGTTGAACCTCAACATGGCAGACAACATTGAATGAGACTACCAGAACACCATTGGTGCTGGTGACAACCCAAGCACTCACACCGTCAGATATGGAATCAATTCGCCTGCAATCCAGAACAAAAATTTCGAGATCAAGCACAGTTTTATTGCTATGGTCCAGAGAAACATGTTCAATGGGTTACCTTTGGAAGACCCACTTGATCACCTAGATGAGTTCGATATGTTCTGCAGTTTGAAAAAGATCAATGGTGTGAATGAAGATGCATTCAAGCTACGCCTCTTCCCATTCTCATTGAGGGAGAAGACACATCAATGGGAGAAGTGACTCACCAGGAACTCAATCACCACATGGGATGCCTGTAAGAAGGCATTCCTCGCGAAGTTCTTCTCAACTTCAAGGACAGCACGTTTGAGGAATGAAATTTTCGGGTTTGCACAGAAGACCTCTGAGACCTTCTCTGAGGTGTGGGAGCGTTTTAAAAACTACACTATGCAGTGCCCCCACTACGGTTGTAGCAAGGCTTCCTTGCTCAGCACACTCTACATAGGTGCCTTACCAAAGATCAGAATGCTGCTGGACACTGCAAGTAACGAAAACTTTCTCAACAAAGAAGTTGATGACGGATGGGAGTTGGTTGAGAACCTTGCCCAGTCTGATGAGATCTATAGTGAGGACTACGACAGAACACCAAGATGACCTTCTGCATCTGATAATGGCACTAAGAAGGAGATCAAGGCATTGAATGAGAAGTTGGACAGGTTACTCCTGGGTCAAAAAAATAAAGTTCACTTCATCTCTGATGAAGAACAACTATAAATTCAAGCCGCCGAAGCTCAACAGCAAGAAGAGATGTGCTATGTGAAAAACCAAGGNCAGAACACCAAGATGACCTTCTGCATCTGATAATGGCACTAAGAAGGAGATCAAGGCATTGAATGAGAAGTTGGACAGGTTACTCCTGGGTCAAAAAAATAAAGTTCACTTCATCTCTGATGAAGAACAACTATAAATTCAAGCCGCCGAAGCTCAACAGCAAGAAGAGATGTGCTATGTGAAAAACCAAGGGGGTTACAACAAAGGGTACTTTAACTACTCCAACAACCCCGATCTTTCTTACCGAAGCAACAACGTTGCTAATCCTCAAGACCAAGTGTACCCACCTCAGCAACATAAGAACTCTCAACCCTTCAACAACTTCAACCAGAACAGAGGTTACTACTCCAAGAAACAACAACAGAATGGTTTTCAACAACCACAACAACAACAACTTATTGGTGTACCTCCTGGTTTCGCATCTGCTCAACCTCCTACTCAACCCCTCAACATCGAAGCTACCTTACAACAACTACTTCAAGGTCAAACTACTTATGCAATAGAAACATCAAAGAAGTTCGGCAAACTCCAACACAAGATGGATACATCATTTGGTGCAATCTACTCTCGGATTGACAATCTAACTTCAAGGGTCACTATTCTTGTAGGAAAAACAACATCGACCTCAACTTCTGCAAACGGTCACCTACCAGGAAAGTCTGTACAGAACCCCAAAGACTGCATCAACATCAGTGCCGTATACAATAACAAGACGTCTTCTACAAACACTCCAACTTCCACTAAGGACAGTGTGACTCTAGTGGGGGGGGGGGGGTTGG
>OVBE01001695.1:0-34834 GCA_900406425.1 Iberis pinnata
AGCTAGGCGACTATAGGCCAATCTTCTACCTCAGCAAAATCCTGGATCATGCCTAGACCAGATACCTGACGATAGAAAAATTGGCCAGTTGCACTCAATAGTCGTGTATTCAAACCAACCGCTGTGTACGATACTACACAGTCCCAACCAGTAGGGAAGACTTTCCAAATGGGCTATCAAGCTCAGCGAGCACGATATAGAATTCAAAAGCATAAATTGTGCAAAGTCCCAAGTCTTAGCAGATTTCCTGATAAAGCTACCACCGGAGATGAAAGTAGCAGTAAAGCCAGATGAAGCGAAGTGGTCCCTATACGTAGACAGGGCAAGCTCGAAACATGGTTCCAGAGTAGGAGTATGATTATACTCTCCAACCGGGGAGATGGTTGAGCAGTCATTCCGACTAGACTTCGCCGCATCAAACAATGAAGCCAAATACGAGGAAATAATTGACAGACTACAATTGGCAATGACGATTGGAGACAAACGAGTAACCGCCTACTGCGACTCCCAGCTGGTTGCGAACCAGTTCAGTGGGGAATACAAAATAAGAGACGATAGAATGGAAGCATACCTAGACGTGGTGAAATCCCTTTGCAGTGAATTCACAGACTTTGACCTGATTAAAATCCACAGAGGTGAAAACATACCCGCTGACGCCCTAGCCACACTGGCATCGACTACGAACTTGCAAACGACCACAATCATACCAGTTAAAGCTATCAATAAACCCAACATATCTATCACTAAAGCCACCCGCGTAGTACATGAATCAATTAAAGAATACAATGCCAACCCAGATCCCGAGGATCTCAAAGAGGACGAAGTTCCGATGGAAACAGACGAGGTCGAAGTGGAGATAGATTGGAGAGTCGAGATACTGGCATACATCACAGATGGAATCTTACCACCAAAGAAATGGAACGCCAAAAACTCAAAGCTAAAAGCGCTAGGGTCACTAAGTTAGACGGAAACCTTTACAAATGGAGCGTAGGTGGTCTGCTGCTAAAATGCATATTCGGCCACAAGACACGGAAGATAATAAGGGAAGTACACGTCAAAGCATGTGGAAATCACTCAGGTGGCAGAGCATTGGCATTCAAAATAAAACGATATGGATACTACTGGCCGACCATGATCACAGACTGCGAGCAATACGCTCTAAAATGCGAGAAATGCCCAAAAGCATGCACCATTAATATACAAACCCACCAAGGAGATGCAATCCATCACGGCACCATGCCCATTCATGAGATGGTCCATGGACATAATCGGCCCTATGCACAGGTTGAAACAGAAACGTTTCCTCCTTGTCCTAACAGACTATTTTTCTAAATGGATAGAGGCTGAGTCGTTCTCCAATGTCAAATTCGAGAACGTGGAATCATTCATTTGGAAAAACATAATTTGCCGGCATGGGATCCCCTACAAAATCCACACCGACAATGGCCCTCAATTCACCTAAGATAGATTCTAGGACTTCTGTGAATAAATGAGCATAAATTTAACGTTTCAACCCCATATTACCCGCAGGCTAACAGCCAGGCTGAGGTTGTTAACAAAAAAATTTTAGACGGCCTAAAGAAAAGACTAGACGCAAAGAAGGGGAGATGGGCTGAGGAGCTAGAAGAAGTATTATGGTCATATCGGACAACAGCAAGGAGAGGTACGAACGACTCATAATTTGCTCTAGTATATGGCACCGAGGTGGTAATACCAGCCGAGACCGAGGTTCCGAGCTTATGATGCGAGCTGGCACCCCAGAACACAGATCAAAATGACCAAATGCTCATAGACATCACCGACATGGTTGACGAGAGGAGAGACCAGACAAAAATAAGGCAACAAAATTACCATAATGCTGCATCCCGATTCTACAACAAGAAAATCAAACAGAGATGTTTCAACGACAGAGAGCTGGTAATACGGGAAGTTTTCCCCGCGCGGGTAGAGAAGAATGCTGGAAAGCTGAGAATCAGGTGGGAAGGACCGTACAAAATCATTAAAACAATTAAACCAGGAGTCTACGAGCTGGAGGACGCAGACATAAACGAAGATAAACATCCTTGGAACACCCAACATTTAAAAAAATTCTTTTCCTAGGAGTCTCACACTGTATTATATTCATATTTATTCATGCAAGTTGTAAACCGCACACAATGAACTACGACCAAGGTTTGATCCCCTGCTGGGGTACGTAGGAAAATCTGTTCAGGGAGTTCAGCTAATCTTATTGTTTAGTTCATCGATATTTTCTTTCCACACTCAGACTCAGTTCGCCCTTCTATTCCTCATGAATTTTTCTCAAAAAATGGGGGAAATGTATTCGTCCTTCACACTTCGACCCAGCCCGCCCATCCATCCTTAATGATTTTTTCTAAAAAAATGGGGGAGATGTATTCGTCCTTTACACTCCGACCCAGCCTGCCCATCCATCCTTAATGAATTTTTCTCAAAAAATGGGGGGGGGGGGAAGATGTATTCGTCCTTCACACTCCGACCCAGCCCGCCCATCCATCCTTAATGAATTTTTCTCAAAAAATGGGGGAGATGTATTCATCCTTCACCCTCCGAACCAGTCCGCCCATCCATCCTTTATGAATTTTTCTCAAAAAACAGAGGATATGTATTCGTCCTTCACATTTTGACCCAGCCCGTCCAACTCGGGGGCTCCTCCGACAACAAACAACAAGATACCAACCTTGAAGATACCACCTTAAGCACCAACCAATACAGTTCTATTGTTTATGTCGATCTCATTTACCAATGTTCTGGCAAAATCGAGGGGAGAACACCACACTGTACTCACATAGGACCACTTAAACCTTCAACTACATTTTCAGGTAATACCACCCAAACCCCTGAGACACTACCTCTTGTAACATAACACTCAAACTAAAACCAATTTCCCTCCTATGTAACATTGTACGACCTGGCCAGTCGAGCAATACATCGCATACCCCTAGTGGGTATTAGCATAATAAACCGTCAGCACGGTATGAGCGCTAAAGCCGAGCCCAGTCTCGCAACAATGCATTGAAATTCAGAATGGACATTTTAGCAATCACAACATTTACCTCGAAACATTCTACCTCTAGAATTAGTACGTAATTCTACACAATACGCTTGATAACAAATGCGACAAAAGTATTTTTTAAATAAGTACTTACGATATTTCCTAATCCAATTCCATAACACCCAGGTGGGGCTTACCCGAAGTTGACAGATACAAGCAACAATCAAAACATAAACTTAAAAGTCTTGGCATCAACCAAACCGATTTAAAGTTTCGGGTATAGCCTTCCCAGGCAACCAAATCAAAAAAGGAAATTAAACAGTGTGGGTTAAAGTCCCCCCCCAGGCACCATGTTCAGATTCACTTAAAATTCAAAGAAGATTAAAGAAGAAGGGACGAAGTGGAGGACGCCCTAAGTGTTTGAGCCCTGACCAGCCACATTGTCATCATCCCCTCAAGGGGATCCTTTTTCTGCAACATGTGTGACCTCTTCAGTGCGCACCGCGACTTCCACCACCTTATCAAGCGCTCCATCTGCGTCGACATCCAGCTTTTCGTCATCCTCCTTTCCAGCTTCCTCCTCAACCAAAGCTTCATCCTTCTCCGCTCCAATAACAGCCTCCTCAGCAGGGTCCAGGGACGGGAGATTCGTACCATTAGGGTTGATACCTTCAGCCGGGTTGGGTTCAGAGGGCTCGCTCAGATCGGACCCAGTGGGAGACGCCACCCAATCCTTCTCCAAGTTCAACTCTTTCAAGTCCAACATGGCTAACTCCTCTTTAAACCCAACCAAGTCTCCCTCCAGATCCCTCTGCTCCACCTCCAATGTAGTCTCCCCCTGAGTCAAAAGCTTTATTAGCTCGAGATTACCTTTGATTTGATCCACCTGTATGGTACACCGTCTCATTCGCTACTTTCCCCTCGCTACTTTCCCCTTCACCCGCTCCATCCTCTTCGCGAATTTCACCTTCATCTCGTCTTCTTTCTCTTTAAGTTTCTGCTCCATTTGATCATCCATATCCCTTATGATATACGCCAACTCCTTGGCCATGGCAGCTATCTCATTCTTCAGATTCTTCATAGCTTTCTCGTGACGAACCTCTCCTCATTCAGCCTCTTGACATCTTTCTTCCTCAGGTCTTCCAACTCAGTGACCTCGGCCCTCAACCTACTATTCTCATCCGTTAACGTCTCAACCCACCTCACCGCAGTTTTCAATTCCAAGATAGCTTTGTCAGCCCTGGTCATCGCATCCTTGACCAGCTCAACCCCAACATTCTTATTTTCCTTCCTCATCTCGTCATCTAGGACTCCCACTAACCAATTCACTAGAGTTAAGGTCAAACGAGAGGCCAACCAGGAGCACAATAAATAAATAATAATAATCAGGAGCACATGTACCTCAGCATGAGAATGGGCCCACTCGGCATACTCCCTTTGAACCGGGAGCGACCTGTGATCATACACCATGGGCCCATCGAACCGAAGTTTGGAGACCAGCTCAGCACAAAGATTATCGTCCTCAATGATGGGAGACTGTTTTGGCCAGGTAAAGCTAAAGGAGAATCCACCAAAATCATGAGCACCCACCAGAGACTTTTCTTGCGTACGAGCTCTCTTTTCAGTATGCCTTCCAGATGGCGTGAGCTGCGATGAATAGGGGGAGGACGAGTCGTTTTCTTATGAGAACCAATAACTTTCTCCCTGCGAACATCACCATGCGAGGAGTCAGAAAATTCGAAGGGATCCACATCCATCGGGATCTGGTCCTTTGGTGTCTTAACTTCCTGAGCAACATTGGGGTCTGCCGAGCTGGGAGCGCCCTAAGAAATTTTTAGTTTGCGAGCTTCACGGTAAGGAATGGGATTTTCATGGTAACGGACAGACACGAAGATGGGTGTTTTCAGAAAAATCAAACATCAAGTGTTATACGATTTGAAAGGACCAAAAGAAAAATCAAATCAAAATACTTACTAGAAGATGATTCAGAGAACGGTTCGAGTGGGAGCCAATTACGGGAAACTCTTTCTCCATCAAACGTGCTCCAATTGTTCAAACGATTATTTTCGAGGAGATGCCAATTCCTCATGAACTCAGAAGAGGGGTTTTCGACTTGAGACAGGTTCATAACTGGAAAAGCACCAAAGATAGAGAAGAAAAAGGAAGATTAGATAACCAACCACGCCTGGTAAATCAATAGCCACATGAAACTGAGTCAGAGACAATGAAATCACGACAATAAAAAGAAGTTTCTCAAAAAATACATATAACAAGGAAAGAACAGAGGGAAAAGTCTAAGGCTTGAAGGCAATCCACACCAATTTCACAAGTCCACCAGGATTGCAGATCGTTAGGGCCTTTAGTCTTGAAGGAGAGATTGTTCACTTCCAGAAAGAAGTAGAACCGGTCCCAATTGGTCTCGTTTTTGGGGTTTGCCCAGTTGTCAGCCCTTGATTCGGTTTGTTCGCGAGATACCAAAGACCATCCTTTGGTCCCCTTTTCACATATGTGGCTACCTTCAGCATATCGCAACCAAGTTCAAACCCATTTCCCCTTGTCTGGATCAACATAAAGATCGCATGTCGGACTCCTTTGGGCATCAGTAGACTTAACGCCATTCCTTTATGGTGCATGTACCCGACCAACAACTCAGGAACAGGAAAGCGCAACCCACAAGTTTTGAAGAAGATTTCATAAACCGTGACGAACACGACTGGGGGATTATCAGGAAACTGACCAGCGGCAGGAATTATGAACCTAATATCGGAGGGGAAGTCAAATTGCTCCCATATGTTCTCACAAACGCAACGGAGGATCGGGAATTTGAGAAATTCATGATTTGCGGAGCCACAACCGCCCTAGATCTCATGCCGGAAGCCGCATGAGTCTGACACTGGTGCTAACCGCATGATGCGATGATGAGCTCCTGCTCCAAGAACGGAGTGCGAGTTGCTTAGACATGGTAGACAAGTCGAACTGAAGGAGAAATCGAGGGGGAGAAAGACAGAAATAAGAAGGAGAAACTCGAAGAAGATGAAGGAGAATTAGAACAGAAAAACTACAAACCCTAGCAAAAACAAAGAAAGTTAAGTGAACAGAGCTTTTTTACCTTTTGCTGTGTGAGGAGAAAGGAAGAGTGGGCAGTTAAAAAATGAAGTCGGGAAGATGGATCCGAACAGTTGAGGAGAGAGGAAAGACAATAACTGCCTCGAAGAACAAAATGATTATCTTTTGTAGGCGTGATGATGAAAATTTGAATTTGAAATTCAAAGGATTAATCACATGCGCAAGAGATAATCTCCAAACTGTTGGGATTTTCACTAATCAAATCAACAACAAATCAACTTGTCAAACACCTGATTTTCGGACTGTTGGAAACCACCTAAGAGGAGAGCCCGAATGTAGAAAAAGGACAAGATTGGTATCCATAGGAGTGGTGACAGGCTTGCAATTTGACATGTTGTTCCTCTGTAAAACATCTGCAATATAACGTTTTTGAGTTAGTAAAAGACCATTGGAATAAGATGTAGCTTCAATACCCAAGAAATAATATAAGTGTCCTAAGTCTTTTATGGAGAAGCGATGAGATAGTGATCGAATGAACTTCTCAAGGTGATCATTGTTGTTTCCTGTAAGAACAATATCATCAATATAAAGAAACATATAAATAATAGCACCATGAATGTTATAAATAAAAAGACTAGAATCTGCTAGAGAATTAGTGAAACCATATTGAAGTAAGAAACCACGCAATTCATTGTACCACGCCATAGGGGATTGTTTAAGACCATATATTGCTTTGCGCAATTTTAAAATCGCGTGAGGATGGTCTTTGTCAACAAAACCCGGAGGTTGTCTCATATAGACTGTATCCTGTAACGTTCCCTACAAGAAAGCATAGTTAACATCAAATTGACAGATAGGCCAATTGAGAGATACCGCAGTGCTGAGAACAAGACGGATTATGGCTGGTTTGACAATAGGACTAAACGTCTCATGATAGTCGATCCCAGGGCGTTGTGTGAATCCCTTGGCAACCAACCTAGCTTTGTACCTATCAATTTGACCATTAGCTTTACGTTTTAAAAAAAATACCCACTTACAACCGACGATGTTGATCCTGGGCATAGGAGAGACTAAGGTCCATGTTGGTTCTTTTGTTGTGCATCAATCTCCTCCGTCATTGCTTTACGCCATTGAGGATGTTTTAAAGCTTGGTTCACTGTAGTTGGTATAGTGTCCTCTGTATTGCTAAGAGTGGCATTTAAATTGAGCCGAATCACTGGTTTCTTAAGTCTAGTGGAGACTCGTGTAGGAGCCAAGGGAGTTGGATCTTCGATATGTGCGGTTTATGGAGACGTGACCGGTGAAGCTGTTAGATTTGGTGGAACAGGAGACAGAGCTGTACCGGTTGAGGTAGAGGTTGAAGGTTGTGAATTTGTTCCGTGTGAAGCTGAAGATATAGATGTTGCACTGTTGGTTGGCTGAGACACGTAGGTGATTTTATTTGTTGATGTTGGCACGTGACATTGGTTTTGTGTTGCTGTCCGAGAGATATGTTGAGGAATAATTGGAACTTGAAAATAAATATGTGATTTCTCACCTGGACTATCACTAATATCAGAAGACTCATACAACAATGGATTAGAATTAGTAAAAGGGAATACATATTCATGGAAACCACATGACGAGACATGTATAACCGATTTGAATTTCTATAAAGACAAAAATAAGCACTTTGAGTTGTAGAATATCCTAAGAAAACACATGGAGTTGGACGATTATCTAACTTATTTTGAGCATATGGTTTTAACCATGGAAAACATAAACAACCAAAAATCCTAAGCTTTGAAATATTTGGTGTTTGTTTAAAAAGTAATTGATAAGGAGATTCATTAGAGATATTTGGAGTGGGCATGTGGTTGATGAGATAAACGGCTGTAGCAAGTCCATAAGTCCACAAAGACTTCGTCATTGATGCATGTGATAGAAGAGCAAGTCCAGTTTTGACTATGTGTCGATGACGACGCTCAGCTATGCCATTATGCTCAGGTGTATGGGGGTAGAGTAGTGAAATGTGAAATACCATTTTGGGCTAAAAAAATCCTTTAGGGATATAAACTCACCCACATTTTCTGTGTAAAACGCTTTAATTTTGAGTTGAAAATGATTTTCTACTAAAATCTAAAATTTTTGAAAACATCACAAACTTGGGATTTTTGAAAAACATCACAAACTTGGGATTTTTGCTTTAAAGGATATAACCATGTATACCTAGTGAATTGATCCACAAAAATTACATAATATTTGAAACCATCTACATATATCAAAGGAGAAGACTACACATCAGAGAAAATAATATCAAGAGGAGAATAAGATATAATAGATGAATCACCAAAAGGGAGTTTATGCATCTTAGTCTTAGGAAAAGCAAAATATGGAGAGTTAAGAAAATCATTAGATGACAATGGAAGTTTAAACGTAGCTATCATATTTTTCAAAACAGCAAAAGAAGGATGATCAAGACGTGAATGCCAATTCGTCATCGAAGTTTTAATAGTTGAAGCATATGATAAAGATGGAGTGACACATGATCTAGACTTAGGCCACTCATAAACACCATTTTTAGGTGTTCATTGAAGACGTAGTGCCCCCGTAGTCAGATCGTGGACCTGAAAGTAAGTCGGTGTAAAAGTGACAGAAACACTATTAGTTGTGCACAATTGAAACACCGAAATAAGATTCTTATGAAGGGACACATAAAACATCATTAACAATAAATGGATAAGAAAGAGAAGGTAAAGAAAAAGAACCAGTTTGAGTAATCTGAAGACCGGAGCCATCACCAAGAAGAACCTCTTCACCTCTATTATATGGTGCATGTAATGTTAAATTAGAGATATCAAAGGTCATATGGTGGGACGCCCCACTGTCAAGTAGCCACGTAGAGAAATCTCCATTGGTGTAAGCAACATTAGCTCTAGGTTGAAAATTTGAATATCTCATATGCCATGTTTGAGGAGTAGACTGCCACTGTTGTTGCCACGGTTGATGTCCAGATTGCCACTGATTGGTTGGAGATGCACTAGACCAATTTTGCCTATTTGATGATCCACATACCAGCCTAAACTCAGGAAAAAATTTAGCAACGTGACCTTGTGTTCCACAGGCTTGGCAACGGCCAAGATAAGGCCTAGAAGAGCGATTGGAGTGATGAGAATGCTGTGAGGCAAGACGTGATATGAAACCCGACTGTGCAGAGTTTCGATTGTAGTTGCGGTTCTGATGTGAGTGCGATCTTTGTTGACGAGTGTCTGTCACATTGACAGTAACTGGTCCAGTGATGATAGAAGCATTGCACATTAACATGGCTTCACGATTAATTAACCTTTCGTGAAGTTCAGCAAATGAAACCGTTTTGTCCCGGGAGTTAATTGCATCAATCTCGGGCTTATATTCTTCCAGCAATCCGGCAAGAATTTGTTCTATCAAATCTTCATGCTCAAGGGGTTTGCCCAATATACCCAGTTCATTAGAATTTTTTCTACGGCACCCTCGTGAAGGAGTGTCGTAGGTAGCTTTAAGTAGATTCCACACGTCCGCTGTAGTGTCCACACTTGAGACCACCGGTTGAACCGCAAGGCTAAAAGAGCCTATGATTGCACTATAAAGCAATCGATCTTGTCTCTTCCATGGAAGATATGTCGGATTAGCACTAACTTGGCCTTCAAGAATTATAGTTTCAGTCGGAACAGAGGTATTAGCGTCAAGGAAAACATGAAGCTCGTGACCCTCTAGCAAGGCACGAATTTGTTTACGCCACATGACGTAGTTGGAGTCTGTAAGCCTCGTAATATTAGACATATTGACCGAGAATGTGTTTTGTGGAGTTTGGGCATTGGAAATAGATGCAGGCTGAACATTGGTTGTGCTTTCAGACATGTTTGGATGAATGAAGTAATAGAACCGATAAAAGTAAGAGACTGTAAAAAAGAAAATAAGAAATAACTAAGAAGCAAAGAAGTTGCAGAAAACATAGGATGCATGAAGAAGAAGAAGACGATGAGAGAGGAAAAAAAAGAAAAAAAAAATCAGAGAGCAGCTATGTTTAGGTTCAGACAAAAAGCTATGATATCATATTAGGTAAAATAATTGTAAAATAATTTCTCATTAACATTGATTATAAATTATGTACAATTTATACAATAGCCTAAACTAAGTAAGGAAGTAGTTGTTAGAAATTATATACAATGATATTGTTTCTATATTATGTATCTTATAGCTGCTTGTATCAAAACTGGTCGACCACAAATAGCAAGACGTGCCATTGAAGTAGCAGAGACTAGGCTGTCTAGGCTTCATAAGGACCATTGGCCTGAATGCTATGATGGAAAGTTAGGGAGAGATGTTGGTAAATAGCCAAGATGATGCTTGAAGAAGACAAACAGATGAAACCAGTTATGAGAAGAACCCGATCTTGGTAAGAGATGAGCTACATTAAAAGAAACGATTACTTTCCTCTCTTTTTTTTTTTTTTTAAATTGGCTCAAAACAAACATCTGGTTATAGTCTTTATCAACCAGTCCTGCTTTTCCTATTATCTATAGTCTTCTAACCCAATTATAGATATCTCAGAGGTAGCAAGCAAAACACGAAGGCCAGCAACACCACCAGATCACAACCTACAAAGTAGAGCAACACACGGTGTGTCTCTGGACTAAGACCAAGTCCCTTAGCTAAGTATAAGTCACCACCAAGTAAACGAGCTTCACTTGATGAAACATAAACAAGATGAGTTATATCTGATATAGAATCACCCCAATTCTTATTACATGCTTTAGAAGCTTCCACTGCCATTTCATTAACAGCATCATTACATATATCAAGACTGTTGATTGTCCTTCAAGTGCAAGTTCTGGAAACTTACTGACATTACAACATACCTTATCTTCACGGTTGTTGTCTTGCCTGTATAAATAAAAAGAAACAACTTATGCAACCTCGGTTGAGTTCAGGATCATCACAATCCATCAACTAAATACTCTTGTATTACTAACTGTTGAGAAAATGCTTTTCCTAGTGCTAGATGCTTCCCATCATTAACTCTTTTTTCTTGCAAAAGACTCAAATATTGTGTTTGAAACAAAAGGGTGGAAGGTAAAGGTATATATATACACACACATTGCAGCTTTTGCAGTGTATGATATGCATCTTGTCATGTGTTTCTGTCTAGTTAATATTCTTGATTGGTAATTGGTTGAGAACGGATTATCATTGCTCACACATATAGGTAGTTGGAAAATTTGTTCTCGCACATATGGACCGAGCTGTTACCTATTCGCATTCGTTAATTTTTGAATTTTCATACCCCACTACAAAGTCTTCTCTTATAAATGCATTGATCATTACAACATTAACTCATTTGTTAATGAAGATGACTCAATGATGATATGGACAATATACTGGTATCTAAAAGAAACGTTATCGTCTAACAAAATTAAATTGATAATTTTTTTTGTAAAAACAATATCGTTATACTCAATAAATCGGGTTAAGATCCACATGTACGTTGTCGTTTTAAAGAGTCGAATGATGTCGTTTTGACATATAAATTTGTCATTTTAAATTTTTTAACGACAATGTTTCTCTCATATACCAGTATAATTTCCAAGACATCGTCTATGTCATCTCCGTTAATAAAATAGTTCATGTCGTAATGGTTAATGCATTTATAAAAGAAGACATTGCAGTGGAGGTATGAAAATTTAAAAATTAACGAATGCAGATAGTTCAGCACGGTCTATATGTGCATGAACGAATTTTCCAACTAGCTATATGTGCGGGGTATGTATAAACCATTCTTCCGTTTTTAGGTAGATTATGATCTTTGTTTTTTTTTTCGACTTAACTATAAAAGCAAAGAGTCACAGAAACAGAAAAAATTAAGAAAGAGGAAACATAAAAAAACAGAGATTAAAAGGAAGAAAGAGCAGCGTCAGCGACAAGTTCAGATGCGAGCCAAGAGGGTGCCCCACGAGCTATGTAAGAGTGAAACCTTTTATCTCTGACTACACTAAGAGCAATAGCTAACGCACTGCGGTTCCCTAAAGAAGAAATGAACACACATCTAGAATCAGTAAGGCTGTCAATCTTAAGAGACAAATCTTCAAGCACATATTGAAACAAAGGCCAATCCCTTGGGCTCTGTAATGCCTGAAAAAGCTCTTTATTATCAATTGCAAATAAGATGTGGTTGACATGAAGAGAGAGGACACAATCCACAGTCCATGAAAGACAAGCTAAATCCGCACTAAAGGAAGAAGAAGGAGAATCAGGAGCTGATCTCCCATGGAAAATAGTATCCCCTTGAGCATTACGGATGATCCACGCGCTGCACCACAAAATGATAAATTTCTCTTCCAAACACATCCAATATTACACATAAGAAAGTTTGGAGGAGGAGGCATCCACGGTATCGATGAGGAAGACGGATTGACTAATACAGGAGTAGAATTAGCGTCAATAAGCTGGGCTTGAAACCAAGAACTCGAAGCAGCTTGAGCTTGAGCTAAAACATCTGCCTCAATAAAATTAGACCCATCTAAAAACACACAATTGTTTCTTGCTTTCCAGATGGTCCACACTATCCAAGGCCAAGGATGCTTAATTGAGTCTGCAACATTAGCGCCATTAGATAGACAAAATAATGAGTGAAAATTTGCATATAAGGAAGAGGAAGGAAAGTCATCATCAAACTGAGAAACACCCGCTAAATTCCACACCCTCTGAACTTTAACACAAGAGAAAAGAGCATGGTTCACAGTTTCTGTATAATGACGACATAACGGGCAAAGAGTATCCAAAGGAATATGTCTTGATCTTAATCTCTCTTTAACCGCAATTGCACCTTTCAAAGCTTTCCAAATAAACAATCTTATCTTAGGCATAGTTTTAAGACTCCAAACATCATTTAGTAACTTGCTAATCGAAGGTTGATCAACAATCCGAAATTTCGGGAGAGTATTGTTCAACGACATAGAGAGAGCATAGCCACTCTGTGATGTGTAACGACCATGTTTAGTGAGATACCAAATGTATCTATCTGTTCGAAACAAATTCGGTTTCAACTTCAAAATCATAGCTTTGTCTTCAACCGTGAAAAGTTGATTCAAAGAATCTAGTTTCCACTCACCCGAAGATGGACAAATAAGTGATGAGACTCTTAACACCGCATTCATCAGAGGATTTGGATTGAGGGGAGCTCTGGGTAATGGGTAAGGCAGCCAATTTGATGTCCAAACATATGTATCCTGGCCATTACCAATGACTTTTGATAAGCCTTTTTGAAGCAGATTTCGTCCGTACAATATGCTTCGCCATGCATATGACGGTCTCGAGCCCAATCGGCTATTCAAAAAGTCTACTCTTGGGTAATAACGGCCCTTAAAGACCTGGGCTAAGAGACTAGCCGGCTCATTCAAAAGTTTCCATGCTTGTTTGGCAAGTAAACTCTGATTAAACTTTGCTAAATCTTTAAAACCTAACCCACCCTCTTTTTTAGGTTGACAAAGAGATTGCCACTCCACCCAATAAATAGGTTTTTTGTCCTTTTTAGAGCTCCACCAGAACTCCATCATAGCACTAGTTAGCTTTTTAAGAATTGACTTTGGTAATTGGAAGCACGACATAGCATAAACAGGTAAAGCCATGGCTACCGATTTCAACAAAATCTCTTTACCTCCTTGAGATAGTGTCTTAGCATACCAACCATGAAGTCTTTTCTGTAGCTTTTCGGATATATAAGCTAGCAGATCTGCTTTAGAGCCACTAAAACATTCGGGAAGACCTAAGTAGGATCCTACACCCCCCCCCCCCCCTTTGTGAATTCCTAAACGGTCTTTAATCTGTTGTTTTGTGGAAGCATCGACTTTATCACCAAACATAATAGAAGACTTTTGAGGATTAATTCCTACCGATTATGATCTTTGTTTTTGAAAAACCATTTTTTTCAATCATGATTTTGAGAAAAGTGATTTCCTATTTTTTAGGAAACTAGTTTATGATTAGGTAACTGTTTTTTACTTAAAACCCAAAATCTATATTTATTGAGTTTTTAGGTTGAGATTTTTATTTTCCATACAACTTTTTGGTTTTAAATTATTATCAGTAAACCATCATATGTCTTACCTTTTATTTTTTACATCATCATGTTTTACCTAAACGCTAAAAATATCTAATCTTTTTTTTTTGTATTAGTTTGCTGAGCCTTTATACAATTTTTTTCTTACTTTTAGACATTAACTTTTTAATTTCCTACCCTCACAAAAAATAATACTCCATATCAATTTTTTGAAATTTCTTGGGTATGTTTATTTAAGTATTATAATATAGTTTTTAGTCAGTATTTCATCAATATTTTTTCAATAAATTTGATTAAATTAGTATATATTAGATTATAAAAATGTTAATTTTTAATTGAATTTCATATCTTAGAAGTAATTATTATTTATGATTTTTGTAATACAAAAATTTAATATATTTTATCACGAAAACACTTTGAATGTAATACATGGAAATAGGGATTCAAGATGAAATTTTCATAACTTTATGAAAATCTTACGAAAATTTCTTCAAAAAATAATAATATTACCATATTTTAGAATAATATATTAAATATCACATAATTTGAAAGCTAATATGTTAAACATAAATTACAACATTTATAAAAAAAATTATTGATATTTTTTTATAGAATTATATATTTATTTCTTATGAAATATAATATTTTATAAAAAAAATACATTTATTTAACATTTAATCAATAAAAAGTAAAATGTAAACAAAGATAAGAAAACCAAATTAAATAATGATAAAACTAAAATCTACCTTCAAACTTTTGTAAAATCTAAAATCTACAGCAAAAACAAGAACTAAAAACTAAAATCAAAATCCAAAAACTACAAACCAAAAACCAACAAACATTTATGCCATAATTTTATGTTAAAATTTTGTTTTGTCTTTCCAATAGAAGACTTCAAAACTTACTTTTTGTTATTATGAGATCATTCATTATACAAATGCAAAATCTCGTTTTTAGAGTATCTCCAACCATAAACACTATTATAATAATGAAATCACACTAAAATAGTGTAATTTTAGCACTAAATTTTTTTTCATCTCCAACCACAACACAAAATCTCACACGAAAAGTATATTTTCTACTATTATATTAATAGTTTACATATATTTATCATTTAATAATTTTCAAAACACATAATAATTTATATAAAAAATATTGTTATATATATATATTATTTTATCATTGTTTATTTTATTATTTTTATGATTTTTTCTGGGGTTTTTTTTTAATTATGAACAGTGTATAGCGTTGTGAACAGTGTCGCACTAAATTTGGTGCGATACTGCAGCACAACACTAAAATGATGTAATTTTTGCCATTCGTTTGGAGAGGTTTTAGTGTAAAATTGACACTAAAATAGTGTTTTAGAATTAGGTTGGAGATGGCCTTAATAAAATTTTGAGTACTATAATTTTGGTTACTGAACAGAAAAAATCAAAATTGCAAAAGAAAGACCTCTGGCACTATGGGCGGACCTAGGAACAAGAATGGTAGATCACTTGACTTGTCAAATTACACATAATTTTTTTTGGGTATGGAAATGATTAAAAGACTAACAGTTTAATTGGTGGTTTAGTAAGCTATGATCCATTCAAAATATTAGTTCAAGTCCTTTTAGTTATAATTTTATGTTTTATTTTCATGTTTTTTAAATATTTTGAACTAGATGAAATTATTTTTTGTGACCGCCAATGCAGCACCATGCTTTGATCTTGGTACATATTTACGGATAATAAAAAGGACTATCACATCTCCTTTCTTCTATGTTGAGCTCGTTACTCTTTTTCTATATGTTCTTCAATGGTGTTGGTATTGGTTGGTGAACGGTCATCTTTGGGAGTCCGTCTCCTCGTTTTCACCGACGATGACCTCTAAGTCCAATGACCATCAAAACTATTCTCTTCTTCAATCGAAGTTTTCTCTTTGGAGGTGTGTTAGAGAGGAGGTTTTGACTCGAGAGCGGTTAAATGGTTGCATGTGTTGTCTTTGGAGCATCGGCGGTGGTGATTCCGGCTTTCATGTCGGTGACTGGCCTTTGAAGATCTCTTGGCGATGGAGGTTCTGCTTTGGGACGGTTGATTGGCACTGGTGGCGCTTCCTTGTTGGATCCATGCTCCAATCTTCCTAGTGAGCCATGTGGCCTTCTATTAGTCCATATAGTTTTTGTTTTTTGGGTTTTATTTATTATGGTTTTTTTACGGCAAGTGATTTATTTATATCAAATCATTGTTTACAAGCAAAAGTATATACATAAGGCAATCATTATAAACTTTCAATACATCGACATGAGTAACAACTAGTTTTGACAAATAATCCGCGCAAGAATTAGCCTCTCTTGATTGAAACCGATAATATATGGAATGAAAGGCGGGTTCCCATGCATGAATTGTGCGGATGTAGTGATCTAAACTCCTTTATGTCGTTCTGTTTTATAGTAGCTTAAGCATTGTAATGTTATCTCCTTCAAAAATGACATTGGTAAATCCTAGACTCCAACCACATTCCATCGCCCATATTAAAGCAGTGAATTCCGCCTCAATAATGGTTAATCTACCGTTAAAACGTTGGTCACCACAATTAAATCTACCGGAAGCGTCTCGAAGAATCCATCATATTCCAGAGTTGTTATCGGAATGGTGAAAAGCATCAAAATTACACTTGAACCAATTAACCGGTGGTGGCGTCTATGAATTTTCTCGAACGATAGACCTGTTGTGGGACGATTCTTGATCCTTTGTTGTAGCCTTCAACCAAACACCAGCATCTCGTGTAGCACGGCAAATAACATTAGAAAATTGTAAAGTCCGTTTATTGTATACCATATTATTTCTTGCTTTCCAGAGATGCCATAAGACCCAAAAAGAAATTAATCTGGTATCCAGGGATAGTGTAGAATCGCTCATAAGAGTTATTAAAAACTTTATCTTCAATAAGCAAGAATTTTGTGGATTTGAAAGTTGAGAATGTGTCATCCTCGACATTCTCCATGTCCTAGTTGCATAAGGACACTTAAAGAATAAATGGTTTGATGTTTCTTCATCCATGCAACATCGCAGGCAAGAACGTTGAGTTGTGATATGTCAAAAAGCTAAGTTTGCAAGTGTTGGTAAGGTATCCGAACATAGTCGCCATAAAAATTGTTAAGTTTGGGAGCAATAGGTAATTTCCAAATCTGGGATGTTAAAGCAGTATTTGTGAAGAGAGGTGGTGGGGATTCCATCTGCATAGCGGAGCTCTCAATTGCCAATCGATATGCTGAGCGAACAGTGAAAGAGCCATGACTAGTGTAATACCACAAATAGCGATCTGGAGTAGGTATATGGGGTATATAAATCTTCTGAATGATCTCTCTATCCCGAGGGATTATATACCGGCATAAGGCTTCTTCATTCCACATTTTACTCCGATTGTCGTATAATGTCGATACTGCCAATTCCCGTGATGCTTCCGAAAAAGTACGAGCCTGTCGTGGTTGGTTTGTTGGCAACCAAGGTTCATAGCCCATCTGTATTGAATGTCCATCACCGAGATCGGCACGTAAACCTTTCTTTAGTAACTCTTTCCCATAACAAAGAGAACGCCAACCAAAGGAGCACCGCGCTGTTGATCGATGTCCTTATAATAGTGAGCTCGTAGAAGTTGGGAGATTAGCGAATGTGGGCGATTCAAAATCTTTCAAGCTTGACTGGCCAATAAAGCCTGGTTAAAAATTTCTAAATCCCAAAAATTTAGACCACCTCAACCTTTAGGGAATCTTAACTTATGCCAAACCATCCAAGGTATCTTACGAGTTCTGTCTGTTCTACCCCACCAAAAATTGGCCATCATGCTATCCATATCCTTTGTGATAGTATTAGGTAACCGAAAACAATTCATGGAGTATACCGGCATAGCCATAGCGATACTTTTATGTAGAATTTCCGACCCGCCGGGGACAGATAACGACATTGCCAGCCTGAAATTATATTCTTAACTTTCTCAATGATATAAGAAAAGAGCTCAGTCTTTTTCTTACCAAACTATTCTGGCAAACCCAAGTATTTTCCACCACCTCCAATGTTTGTGATTCTCATTATGTTCTTCATACCGGCACGGGTATGCTCAAAAACTTTGCATCCAAAAGTGATTGTTGATTTATCATAGTTTATTAACTGACCCGAAGCACGAGCGTAATGATAAAAAATTTCCCGCAATTTATTACTGTTAGCATAATCCGCCTTAAGGAAAAAAGGGAATCGTCCGCAAAAAATAAATGACTAATTGCTGGTGCTCGTCGACAAACTTGGATACCTTGTAAATCCCCGTTCTTCACTGTTTGCGTATTGTAAGAAATTAATGCATCAGCACAAAGGATAAAAAAAATATGGAGATAGCGGATCTCCCTGGCGTAATCCCCGTTGAGGTTGAAATTTACCGTAAGGACTCTCTTTTATCAAAACGGAAAAAGATACAGTAGTTACGCATTCGAGGATCCAATTAACCCATATCATGGAGAAACCCTTCTTGATTAGTACGTCTTCCAGAAACTGATATATGTTTTAACCGCCATTTAATTTGTCCCCACCGTTGAAGATAAGCATAGAGCGTGAAACATTTCATGTGCCATCAAAACATTATCATAGATTGATCTCCCAAGTATAAAGGCTGCTTGTGACTCTGATATTAATCCAGGTAAATGCTTTTTTAAACGATTGACCAGTACCTTGGAAATAATCTTATAGTGTACATTACAAAGACCGATTGGCCGGAAACCGGTTATTGTTTGAGGAGCGGCAACTTTGGGTATAAGGCATATGTTAGTATGTTTCCAACCGTCCGGTAAATGATTGGTATTGAACAAAATATTGTACCTCTGCCATTATATCTACTCCAACTATATCCCAAAACTGATGATAGAAACGCGTTGTGAATCCATCAGGTCCTGGAGCCTTATCTGCACCTATCTCAAATAAAGCTGTTTTTATTTCGAGCGGAAAAACCGTTGATTTAAGTTCATTATTCATTCTTGAGGTAACGATTGATTCCATAAATTGAAGGAAGGGTCGTGAGTTAATCACACCACTGGTTTGAAAAAGACTTCGAAAATGTATTTGAGCTAAGTCCGCAATATTACAATTACCACTAACAATGTCACGAGTATCATTATGTAACGTTACAATCCAATTTCTGGCTCGACAATTTTTAGTAATCGCATGAAAAAACTTGGTATTTAGGTCACCTGATTTTGACCATTGGTTCCTACTTTTGACTTGCCAATATTCTTCCTCACGATGATAAGCCGTAAGAAGATCTCTCTTGAGAGCATGAATAGTTGTTGTAGATGTGTGAGGACTTTTTTGTGCATCGTTAATGGCTTGCCTGAGCTCAAGTATTTGGCGTTGTGAATTTTGATTGTTCTGTGTTCGCCATATCTATCTCCCTACGGCATTTAGCAATCTGATCCATAACATATGTAGAATAACAATTCGTCGTATCCCAACCACGTTTAATAATCTCACAAAATCCCCGGATATTTTCAAAACGTCCATCATAACGAAATGGTTTACGTCCTCGTTCGACATATTTTCGAATACGTATAATGTCCGGTCGATGATCAGATTCAACCATGTCAAGATAAGTTGTAGTTGTTGCCAGGAACATAACCAACCATTCATTATTACACATAGACCTATCTAACCAACTTTTGATTGTATATGAGCGTCGTTTTCCCGCCTATGTCATATTATTGCCCAAATGCGGCAAATCGCGAATTCTGCAAACCTGAACCATTGTTTGGAAATCAACGAGGCTCCATTGTTCCCGTAATCGTCCACCCCTTGTCTCATGAGCATATAAAATTTCATCAAAATCACCATTTAGTAACCAAGGACCATTTCAAGTACTGCTATTCTTTATAATTTTTCCCATAAATGATGTCGCATTTGTCGAACCGGATGACCATAAACGCAAGAATAATAGAAATAACCTTCTTCATTAGAAACTTTACAATCGATCAAGCGATCATCCATGGAAATTATAGAAACCCTTACATTACTATTCCAAAGCAAAGCTAAACCCCCTCCCAACCCCATCGGCTTAACACATTGAACTGAATCAAAATTTAATCTAGAAGCTAGGTCGCGAACTACATCATCATGATTCTTCGTTTCAATGAGAAAGAGCATGTCCAAGGAATATTGCCGAGTTATTACTTTCAGGTGTCGAACTACCATTGACTCTTTTAAACCATGACAGTTCCAAAAGGCTGTATTCATTGGGCCTCCGGTGGATTTGGGTCCACCGCTCCCTTTGAGTTATCGAAATCATTGGCCCTTGTATACATAGATGATGGTCCAGCCATATCCATTGATTGTGTTGACTAATATCGCATGTCTCAGGAATCCAAAGTACGTCTCTTGCGCTTAAAGAAAACTTCATGGCACTCCGTTTGATGCTTAATTTACCACCACTTGACCCACCAGTTTGAGAATAGTAATGACCTCCTGCCGGTGGTGGTGGAGGAGAATCCAGGCACCGTTTTTTGCTTTGTTATGGGCTGGTAACAAAGGTAGCCGACGATGGTGAAGGATGTGGTGCCGAGTTTGTTGTCGAAGAAAGCACCGGATCCTCTGTCGGATCGACATCAGAATCTAGTTCAGGGACATGATCATCAGCCGGTGGAGAAGGCGGTGCTCCAACGTCATCCTTATCGCACTCCTCCTGGTCATGTGTCATTAAGCCACACTTAAAACAAAAATTACGTAAACACTCATATCGTAGTTTCAATATGACTGGATTTGCACCAAAATGGAACAATCTTTGAAATTGCAAAGGAGTATCCATATGACATAGCAATTTAACCCGAACGTAAGTAGCCGAATGGTCACCATCATCATTGAAATAAGTTTCAATGAAAAAACCGAGGTTATGACCGATACAAGTCACAATTTCACAGGTTAGGAATTGCATTGGAATCCCTTGCACTTGCACCCAAAACAGAATGGTTATGAGATCATCATCATATTGGTTGTATGTCCACCGGTGAGTGGTAAGCATCCACTCGTTAAACAACCATGGGCCTCGCCGGATAACGCCATTCAAAGCCTCTTCTGATGGGAAAAGGAACTGCATCGGTAGTGCAAGCATCATTACATGGATGTTATGTTTCTTCAAATTCGTCGGAATTACAACTAGGCTATGTTGAGTGATAGCCAATACTATGTTACATGATTCAAACGAGATCTGGATGGCATCATCTTCTAAACTAAGCGTGAGAGATTGCATTTTTGAACGTACAGAATCAGACATTGAGAAAAGTGACGAGAGGTGTAAAATGGAAAAAGGGGATTTGATTTCGAGGATGCAACATTTAAAAGCAAATTGGAAAACAGAGGACGATGAATTAGTGATGACAGTTGCTTATAAATCACATAATAAAACCGTCTGGAACCGCCGACGGTTAAAGTTCCATAAACGGAGAAAAACTCGGATGACCCACAGAGGTAACCGCCGGCAGTTACACATAAAGTAAGAGAGAGAAAGCGTCGTTGTTGATTGTGACGCTCGTGTTATTGTGAGTTATTTTTTCTTTTTTGGTTATGTCGTCAATTTAGTGCTGTTAGGTTTAGAGGAACAAAACTATGGGAATACATCTCTGATCTTTGAATGCCAAGACAATTGTAAACCAAATCGGCTTCTTAGGGTTTTATGTTGGATTAGAAAGACTTTTCTTTATAGAGTTCGTGATCTTTTTTCGGGACTTCTACTCCATTTCGGAGAATTCTTTCCTCTTATCTTAAAAGCAATTACCCTCTATGGATCTATATTTTCTCTTTATTGGGATTTGATGTATCCTTCATGGGTTTGTTACTCTAATCTAATACACTATATTGTCCCAAAAAAAATGCTTGCTTATTTTTTGAAATTATATGATTATTCTTTTAATTGATGCATGCTCAATAAAGTGCACATTATAAATTAATATGAATTATACTAATACATATATAACATGAATCAAATCCAATTCACTTAAATCCCTAAAAAAGATGTGAGCATCATATATTTATTCAAAGAGCAGAAGTTGTATATTACACATCTCAATATGTTAAAACTTTATTTTTTTCTCAAAGGCTGAAAACTTAGTTATATCTATTGCTTAACAACATTCATGATTCATGGATCAATAACAAATGCAGCTCCAACTCTATCACGCGGGATTAGTCTTAGCTCAGATCCATGCTTCAAGAACACGTTTCCTAACATCATTCACAACAAACACATTTGAGACAAAGACATAAATCTTAGATCAAGAAGCTTGATTTCTATTTGTATGCAAAAATAACACAATTAAACCCGAATTTGTATATATAACGTATTGGTTTTAATCCTGGTGAAATTATTTACACATATGTTTACAAGTTATTAGAGATGATTTATAGGAAATACACATCAAATGAAAGACATCATAAGTGATATTCTAAGAACTTAATGATTCAAGAAAACAGGTATTAAAAACATAATCATAGATTAAGAAGACTTGAATTCTATTTGTATGTAAGAAAGTGCATTTCTGTTCACTACTTGAAAACTGAGTTCTTTTGAAATAAGGATACGTATATATATAATCTTATACATTATAAACATAGAGCCGGTCCTGAATCCAACCGAAACAGACATGAGTTTGCAGCTCTTTCCATATTTTATAATTTTGGTTTAAGAGACAGTCCACTTTTGAAAAATTATGCAAATTCGGGTATTTTTCATAGTGAATAGCGGTTTTTAGAATCTAAGGATCGGCCCCTGATTCGGTTATTTACACATACATAAGACTCAAAACAATAAGCTTAGAAGTTACTAGAGATGATATAAACCAAATGCACCAAAAATCTAAGATAGTATAACAAGTGATATTCTAAGAATTTAAGGATCTTGAAATCAAATCATGCCACGAAAAAGATATCTGAATTTGCAAATGGCATAAAAGAAAGAATTGGCTTAAAGCAAAGCAATCAACAAATTGAAAATTCTTAGGAAATTGAATTACCTGCACTCTGTTGAGGATTGATCCCTATTCCATCTGCAACACATGAATAAGAAGAATTTTTTTTGATTCTTAACATTGAATCCGAAAGACAAAGCTAAGACAACAGAGTAATATGATTCATCCCTTGATCTAAGGAACATAATTGTTCACAATATTCCAAAACTCGCCAACACAACATACCGATGCAAACTGAGAATTCGAAATCTCGATTACGAATATGCAATATCAAGATAACGCATCGTATGAATGCAAGCTAGGGTTTAATTACCATTAGTGATGATGGCGCTAGTTTGCGGCGGCACTTTGAATTCCTCTGCCGCGAATTTCAGAACCGCCGTGAATGGAGCTCCCTCTGGAACGCTGAAACTATAATCCACAAATTGTATAAAAAATTTCAGAGATTAACCAAAATCGAATCGACACGTAAAAACGAACAAACAAATATGAGAAATCGAGATTAACATCTCTGATTCGCATACACTTTGAAAGGAAGTTTAGGATCCGAAGTGAGAGTGACTTTGAAGGAGACTTTTCCACCAGTGGCCATATTTTACGACGAGGGAAGTGATCAGAATAGAGCTCCGTGAATATGGCTGTTTCCGATTTCTATTGTTTCCTTGCGTTTCAACGACGCATACACAACAAAAGGGTTTCTAGTCAAGATGAGATATAAGCATAGGTTGGGTTTCACTTTAGGCCCTTTTAGTAAGATTTTAGGCCCATTATTAATATCAATAACTTTTTGTTTTACATTTTAACCTCTGTATTTACCTTCTTGTTACAATGTGACCTCTGATATTATAACTTTCGCTTTTCTTTATAATGTATGTATATTTATCTTCTTCTTTTTTTCCATTGAAGATAATTAGTATATTATTGATTGTGTTAAAAAAGCTTTACTATATTGATAATCATGAAATATACAAAGTTAGAATATTTATATGTGTGCTACAAAATTTTGAGATTGATGAAATCTCTCAAAAATGGTTAAGATTCGATCACTGGATAAGTGCATTTGCTTTTAAAAGAAGTCATGTTTACCTAAAAATTTTCTCTCTCACAAAAGAGCGACAAAATGACTTTTTTTTTTTTTACAACGACTCTTCTAGCATCGAAGTCTCCTTGCAACGACGACTTTAGACCCTCTCCACCTTATGGGAAAGCGAAAACCATCCAAATCTTCATCTCCACCCAAAACCACCTTAACCCCCCTCCCACCTAAAATCCCTCCCTCTCGCGGATACAGATAGTCCATCGGAAAAGACAGTAAATATGCTCAAAGCTTCCTCTTCCAATCCTATTGCCCAATCGACTGTCTTGAAGACAGACTTGGCCAATTCAAAAATAATCTCCTCTGTAAATCAAGAGCTTTCGAGATACAACCTTCAGTGATGAAAAATCATCGCCGAAAATCATGGCAAAGCTTCTCAGGAACCTACTTCATCCCAATCGATTATCCATCAAACAGGCTTGGCTAAATTGAAGACTGTTCCATCGGGATCTATCGCCCAATATGAAGCCACCCCTGTAGTTGAGGACTCATACCCCTTCCTTTTGCTAGAAGCACGCAATTTAAGTGTAAATCCTTCAACAAATCATTTCCCCTCAAAAGAATCACCCTCAAGAAAATTCAAATCTTTGGAACAACAACTCTTTGGCACTCAGACTATGATTCCTAACTCGGTCAAGCCACAAAACCCTGAACAAAATTCTTGGGTAAGTCTCATAAAAGATCCTTCAAAGCCTCTTAGAAAGTAAGGATCCCCCTATACTCTGCCTTTAGGTGAACCATGTATTTTGATACCAAATTCGGTGATAGAATATAACAGGAAAGCATGAGACTTGTTTTTTCTTGGCCAGTTTTATTCTTATCCCCTATCACAGGGACTAGTGCACAATGTGGTCAATGGCATATGAAGTAAGTTCAATCGTGACATATCTGTTTCAAAAATGTAAGGCAACTCTTTCCTCTCTAGAATCCCAAACGATGCAACAAGAATTAGAGTTCTTAACCAGCGAATTTGGAAAATCAAAGGAAAAACTATGTTAGTCGCGAAATGGGAACCGGGTGTAGTACCATCCAAGCCTCAGCTATCTGCAACCCCAATCTGGATCGAGCTACGGGACGTTCCTTTTAAATTCTTTAATGACGAAGGACTAAAGTATATAACATGTATAGTAGTTGAACCAAAGTTCTTACATCCATCAACTGAAAACAAAACGAATCTAGAGGTTTCCAAAGTATTCACGGTGATCGACCCCAGAAAATCGTTGCATGAAGCGGTCAATGTTAGTTTTGAATCGGGAGAGAAAAATAGAATAAGGGTTTACAACTCTTGGATGCCTTCTATTTGCAAATTCTGTAAAGAAATATGACACATAGTGAAAAGATGTAACAAAGCTCCGATTAAGTGCAGTTCATGTTCCTTCACTGCTCACACTCAAGAATATTTCCCTCACTTAAAGCAAGAAGGAAAGAAAAATAGGCGTCAACAGAGAATGCTCAGATCTAGGTCACCAAGAGTATCAGATATCCCACCCAGCCAGCAGCCTTCATCCGTTCTGGGTAAAGCTTCGGTTGCAGTCGCTTCCCAATCAGGTTCTCTATTGGGTGACCAAATTTATCCCTCCTCAAATCAGTCCAAAGGCCAGCACAATGCTTTAAGGCCCAAAGATAAGAATGACTCTCTGATGCATAGTGCCCCCTTATCAATCATAGTCTTCAAAATAAAAAAAACTGGATTCAGACAGTGACCCTTCTACAGACATAGAAGCATACTCATCTGACATTAATAGCAGCCACTCAGAGGAAGATAAATATATCATGGTGTTTTCCAAAAGACAACAGAAGATTGATCGAGCAAAACCATGTCATTAATAATGATTATGAAACTCTTTTGCTGCAACGTCCGTGGTTTTAATATTTTCAATCACCGTAGCGGATTTAAGAAATATCATCGTATAAATAAGCCACTTTTTGGAGGTATAATAGAAACTCACATGAAACAACTGAAGGATAAAAAGTTCATCAACGAGATACTTCCCGGTTGGTCTTTTGAGAATAACTACAACTTTTCAGATTTGGGCAAAATTTGGGTGATATGGATTCATGTGTTCAAGTCACAGTCTTAACTAAGTCTTTGCAAATGATGTCCTGCGACGTCTTACTTCCTAGAGAGTCTTTCTCTGTTATTATTTACATCGTTTATGCATATTTTAAGGATACTGTAAGAAGAGAACTATGGGATGACATCAAATTCTTATCATCAAACAACCTTGTTCAAAGCAAACAATGGATCTTGTTTGGTGATTTTAACCAAATAGTAAATCAATCTGAACATTCATCTCTGCAATCACTACGCATCAATGCAGGAATGAGGAATTTTATTGACTATCTAACCGAAGTTGAACTCTACGACATACCCCACAAGGGTAATATATTCACTTGGTGTAATAAGAATGAATCCATACCCATCGCAAAGAAGTTAGACATGATACTAATAAATGATAAATGAAGCGATTTATTTCCCTCGACTTTTGGGTTTTATAGCGAACAAGATTTTTCAGATCATGCCCCATCCACAGTCATCTTCCCATGCGCAGCAGAACACCAGCCGAGGCCCTTCAGATTTCAAAATTTCCTTCTCCAAACAGAGGGCTTTTCGGAACTTGTAATTGAAGTTTGGTTCTTCGTAAACGTGATTGGCTCTAATATGTTACGAGTCTTGCAGAAGCTGAAGCAATTAAAAAACCACATCAAAACCTTCTCCTTTAATAGATTATTGGGTATCCAGCAAAAGACAATGACTGCTCACGATAAGCTCCTGGAAAGGCAAAAGAAAACTCTGTGTAATTCGACAATAACAAATACAAATTTGGAGTTTCAGGCCCAAGAAACCTGGTAAAATTATCAAAGGATGAAGCTCACTTCTTCCGGCAGAAATCATGTATAAATTGGCTAAAATATGGTGATACTAATAGTTCATATTTCCACAGTTTTGTTGAACGGCGTAAACCTTACAACAACGTGCATCACCTTCTAGATGGGAATAACCAGCTTGTTTATTCAAAGCCAGGATTCCTATATCTATGCAAAAAGTTCTTTTCAAAGCTATTAGGAGATCAAATTATCGAGTCAAATATTGAACAATCAAACATGGATATCCTCTTACCTTTTCGTTCCAATCAAGCTCAATCGCCTTTTCTTAGTACCATTCCAACATCAATAGAAATCAGGGATACATTGTTCTCCTTGCCACTCAACAAAAGCAGTGGTCCTAATGGCTTCTTTGTAGAAATTTTTAAAGCTAACTGGATTACTGTAGGTCCAGAGGTAACATCAGCAATTCTGGAATTCTTTTCTTGGGAAAAGCTCCTCACCCCAGTGGAATTCAACAAACCTCATCTTAATCCCGAAAGTACCAAATGTGGAGCACACCTCTGACTTTAGGCCTATTTCGTGTCTCAACACACTGTAGGAAGCCATAAAAATACTTCTGGCTTCAAAGCTCCAATTCATCCTTCCAGAATTCATCTCTCTATACCAATCAGCCTTCCTCACGGGCATGTTACTCTTAAAAGACGTCTTTCTAGCAACCCAAATCATCAATGGTTATAACAGGAAATCAATATCTAAAAGGGGTATGCTAAAAGTGGACATAAGTAAAGTATTCAATTCACTTCGCTGGGATTTTATCATCAAGGCAATGTGAGTGCTGCGGTTCCCGAAAAGTTTGATAAGTTGGATAAACACATGTATATCCACAACTAGCTTTACTATATCTGTTAATGGACCTCATGTGGTTTCTTTAAAAGTAAACGAGGTTTATGGCACGGAGATGTAATGTCCCCCCTACCTATTTTTTCTTGCTATGGAAGTCTCCAAACTGTTAATCTCCTGCTTTGAAATAGGAATCATCACCTACCACCCCAAGAACGCTACCATGAAACTATCTCACTTAATGTTTGCGGACGATGGGATAATTTTCTTTGATGGAAAAGCACGTCTTTACTTGGTATTACTGAAGCACTGGATGACTTCGCAAGATGGTTAGGTTTAGCAGTAAACAAAAATAAAATAGAGCTTTTCTTAGCAGGACAAAACGCACAAGACCTTCATCACATAGAAATCTTCGGTTTCCCTTATGGAAAGCTCTCAGTCCGATACATGGGCCTTCCCCTTATGTCAAGAAAGCTAGGTTCAGAATACCAACCATTTCTGGAGAAAATCAGAATGTGTTTCAATACATGGGCGGTAAAATCTTTATCTTATGCGGGAAAAGTCCAACTCATCAAATATGTCATAGAAGGAATTGTGGTGTTCTGGATTTCCACTTTCATCCTACTGATAGGCTCGGGATTATAATCCTAAATCTAACTGCAAAGAACATGTTTAAGTAGTATAGACTACCGTCAAATTCCAAAAGGACCAGACGGTACGACTTGCAGTTCAATATCGATTCTAGCTAAGACAAATAAAAATGGGTGTTTGTAACTATAATCTAAAGTAATAACGGTAAATTAAAATGGATTTAAATCAAATAACTAAGGCGTCATGTATTAAGGAATTCCGCAGGTATTCAAGTTTGAAGCTCATGTTAACATGTAGGATTTAATATTGAAAATAGTTCTCAACATGAAAGACATAACTAGATTAATCTCCTCTCGGAGTATTAAGCCCTAAGTTTGAATCATCATAAATAAACTTTCGCATGTCTAATAATTTAATCAAGCATTATGTTAAACCCTAATTATCAAACATGGTTTCCCTGGGGAAACCCCTAAAACCTAACAAGAAGACTACTCAGACATAGCAAAGCAATCAAAAAGCATTATATAAGAAAGCATATTCAAAAACCAAATAAATATATTAAAAATAAAAGAGTTCAAAATTCTTCTCCAAATACAAGAGCGGAATTCGTCTCTCTGTAAAGCTCTAAAATCTAAAGTATGCGTAAAAAGAAAATAAAACTAAGCCTAAGGCTTTCACAGTTCAAAAAGAAAAAGAAAATAAAAATCAAATAAGGAAAAAATTTTGATAAGTCTTGAGGGAAATTTTGTAAATTTGGTAATTCTCCATTCCTTCTCGAGTGTAGGGATCGATCGCTCATTACGTAAGTTTCCAGGATGCTTGGATCGATCAATCTCTTCCTACGTGCAGCAATAGATCGATCATTCATCATTTGGATCGATCCCTCCGTCTTCATTTTGTTTATTTGCACCTGAAATCTTCTGAAATCAATTATTTTTGCTCCAGAACGTCCTGAACACATAGAATCATGTAAATATGCCCAAAATACAAGGAAAACACTCTGATAATGCCAAATAGAAAGTATAGATACCCACTATAAGGCATTAAAACCAAATAATATCCACCTACCATGTTCATGCATTCGACAAATCGAAAGTTTTTGTTCAAAATTTCAATGGTCAGGTGATACAACTCTGCGAAGAGGAGCAAAGATTTCATGAAAACAAGTTTGTCTACCCAAAACTGAAGGAAGGCTTGGGCTAAGAAGGTTTTCCCATTGGAACAAAGTGCTTTGCCTCAAATTATTATGGAACCTGCTCACAAATGACTACTCTCTATGGGCTTCTTGGCACTGCCAACATCACATCAAAAATCTCTCTTTTTGGGACTTAAAAAGCACAAACAACTCATCAGCAGTCTGGTCTTCTTTACTTAATCTAAGACCTTTAGCTCTCTCCTATATTCATGTTTCTTTGGAGAATGGTAACTCTACTTTCTTTTGGCATGACAATTGGACCTTTTAGCTATCATCAGAGAGGAAGATCTACGAAGACTAGGAGTCCTCCTCTCAGCAAAGGTCTCTGATGTATGCAGGATCAACACTTGGAACCTTCCACCCCCACGATCAGAGGAAGATATGTCCTTGCGCCTTCACATTACAACAATGTCTTTGCCTTCTTCAACTGCTGGCCAAGAATCTCTCCACTGGATTACATGCGGCTCTACTTTTTCTAATTTATGCTCAGCAAAAACATGGGAAGACTTGAGGCCAAGGGATACAACCAAATCTTGGGCTAAGCTAATCTGGTACAAAGGAGCAGTTCCACATCACGAATTCAACAAGTGGATAGCCAACCTAAATAGACTTCCTGCCAGAGATAGACTTCAGTCCTGGGGAATCACCACAAATCCCTTTGTCTACTTTGTGCAGTTGCCACATAATCCATGGACCACATGTTGTTAATGTGTCTTTTCTCGGCGGACCTCTGGACCATAGCTCTCTCGCGGTTAAGATAGTCCATGGGAGTTTTCCTCTCTTGGAAAAAATTACTATCATGGATGAGATCTCACTCAACTTAAGCCCCTTCGATTCTATGGAAAATATTAGCCTAAATAATCGCTTAAATGGTACGAAGGAGCAAAATAGCAGACTCTTCACAGGGGAAACCTCTTCAGTCACTTTTATCTTTAATTTTGATCGTCAAATCAAAAATACAATCTTGGCCAAAAAACATAAACGACGCTGGGAAGACTTAATGACCAAATAGATTGCCTATCTAAATTTGAATCCTTGTTATAATTTTTGTTTGCCAAGATACAAAGTTGTAGAAGTTCTTTGTAACTACAACCTTATCATTAATGAATATTAACTTTTAGCAACAACAAAAAAAGATTCGATCAAACTAACAACGTAAAATTTAGTTGCAGCCTCATATGGATACATATCTTTATCTTTTCATTTCACATCCTAATTCACATGAATTTAATTCAAAAACAGCATTTTTCTTTAAACTAGGAAGAGCTTGAGATTGAAATCTTTAAAAAAAATTTTGGAGTGAATAATACCGTCGTATAGCTAAATTCACAACAAAAAAGCAACCTTATTGACAAATGAAAAACTTACCTAAATATATTCACACCAAGAGACAACATCGATACAAGCTAATTTCACAACAAGAGACAACATCAATACAAGCCACAAGAAACACCCTTATTTTCAAATGAAAAACTTATATAAACAAACAAACAAATGAGAAAGATTCCTCATGAAAAAAACAAACTTACTTATTTTCATCTAAAAGCGAGTCACGAAATTAGCTAAATTGACAACAAAAGAGAACATCAATACAAGCCATAATCTCCCATTCATCATCCTAAATGCACCCGATCCATCGCTGCATACCAATTTGTTATCATGGTACGTGCAAACCGGCTTCCTCCTATACTCATAATCAAAATAAACAACACATAATCAATTTCATTTACATTTGAAATTAACAAAAATGGATGATATTGAAAAGTTTTATACATATTTTTATACAACTTATCTTAACTTTACGAGCTTTAACCAAAGGCTAACATCTTAACCATAGAAAGTAAAATAAAATTTTTAAAAAGGCTAATTAGAGGCAAACCTGGGGGAGCAAAAAGAGATGACATAATCAGCAGCAGAGCAAGTCATAATACTTGAGGGATCATCATAAGCATAGCTATAAGAAGTAGGACAAGCTTGTTTGAATAGTTTAGAGTAATTAGTTGGTTTACAGGTTGATGGATTCCCATAAACTCCTCTACAACAATACTCATCTTTATCAAACACATCACATGCACTTCTACATGATATCACTTTCCCCTTTGATCTCACGGCTAGCTCCGACGGACAATGTGGTCTCAAATCCTCCACGCACCCGGCTATGCTACAATTTCCTTTACAATTCCAAAAAGATTTTACAAGTTTAATTGACTAAAAAACCAAATCATCCATATATATTAGCTTACATTGGAAATGATTATTTATATACAACAAAAAAACTGAATATAAAATTCAATTGAATCGTTTCATAAAGTATCATAAAAAGTTCATATTCCAAAAATATCTTACGCTCTCAATTCTTTCAAAAATACAATTAAAATGTTTTTTTTTGTCAAAAAATACCACAAATTTAAAATTGAGTTTAAGGATTTATATTTTGTTTGGGTTCGTTAAATAGAGTTTAGGGTTTAGTTTTGAAAGGGTTATAGTTTGGTTTGAGATTTAAATTTGAAGTTTTAAAGTCTTTTAGAATTTTGTTATTTTTTTAAATAATTTGAGAATGTATGATATTTTTGGAATATGAAATCCTCTTGAAAACTCCAACTATTTATATAGTGAATAAATAAATAAAAATAGACCTTTTCCGTTTAACGGAGTCACCGACATGGGGAGGTTAAATCCATCAACGAGGCTAACGTCGTAGAAATCCGGCGATGCTAATGTGAACTCGGCGAGTGAAGCTGGTGGTTTTCCGGAGGCTGAGCATTTTAATGTTGTACCACATGAACCGGTTTCACATGTTCCGGTTCCGGTATTATCGAAATTGCAACCGGTTCGTCCCCAAATTCGTCCGGACCAATTTGCTGGTGCATTGAAAACAATTGATTGACCCGGTTTAAGCTCGAATCCTCCTCCATTGAAGTGTTCTCCGGGAGTTATCGCCGGCCATATCTTTTGGTTACATGAGTTTATAATCGTGAATACTCGAGCTGATTCCGACCATTTTGTTCCTATCGATTAACTCACACAATAATTATTAGAACATTCAAATACTATATTATAAATGGTGACCCATAAATATATCAACAATTAAAAATCAAAACTTTTACAAGATTATGGTGATCCATAAATATATTAACAATTAAAGATAAAGAAAAAATTAGAAACATTTACAAGAATAAATGGTAGAAAATAACGATATCATATATGGATCGGATCTTATCGATCATTATAAAAAATCAAATTGCCATTCAAAAACTAAAGATTACAACTTTCACAAGATTAATTGGCAATAATTAATATAAAAAACTTTTATATTTTATATGAGTTGGATTTTTTTGACTTTATGATAGCCAAAAAAAAAAAACAAAATGCCATTTTTTTGTCATATTCATCTTCATACTAGAATTTATCGGATAACAAAACAATAGAGGTGACACAACCACTATGCCATTTAATCCTTGTTGAATGTTATTTTTTTATTTTATACCAACTCGATCTTAGCATACACAGTAACAAATGTATATGAATTTATAGTAAATAAGATCAACTCAAAAAATACTATAGGTTATAGGAAAAATATACGAACATATTTGATTATTTACCTGATAATATCGTGAGAAAGAGTAACAAGATCTTTGGTGACCAACCGAAACAAATTGGCATGATTGCTTAAAAGAAATTAAACTACTCTATCTTTTTAGTATTGGTATAGTTCGGATTTAGGAACAATTATTGAAGTGAGGATTGCGTTTTTGAAGGGACGAAGAGAGAATAACTTGCATGAAGAGTCGATATCTCAACTTATAATAATATTTTTCTTAAAGTAATTGTAAACCCAAATCATGTGACAATCTTGAAATTTGTGGGAAAGGGTTAAAGTTTATTCCTTTCCTTATGCTTCATGCAGGTCATCTTTGGGATGTTGGTTTGGCTTAAGGTAATCAACATCAAAAGATTGGAATATACTAATCTCCCATTTGTTTTAATTTGTGTTTATTAATTTCTTAACTCTAATCAATGAACCAAAATCCCCAAATTAAATTTTAAATTCTTATAATTCAGTTTTTATGTTTGTTATATTTTTGGAAAAAATATTTAAAATGATATTTTTGAAATAATTGAGAATGTGTGATATTTTTAGAATATGAAATTATTTTTGTGGTATTACATGTATATAAATCACACTTATTCAGGTAATGAGGAATGTATATATTAAGTTATACACTTAAATATCACTATCTATATATGTGTGGCTTTTATATGTCTAGTTATTTTCTTTTATTCATATATTTAGTTTTTATTTATTTTTGTCGTTATTGGCTCGACAAACTTTGATTAATAACATTTTTTTAAGATCAACTCAAAACAAAAAAATTAAAAAATAAACTTAACTAATTGAACAATACCATTTTGACACTTTCTTTTACCGATGAATGTTATCATTAGACACTTTTTACCATTGAATGTTAAATTTGAACCAATGAATTTTACCATTGACTAATTAACTGATTGAAAAAAATCTGAACCAATGAATGTTATCTTTATCTTACACTGATGTGCCACGTACGTACACTACAAAAACCAACGCGTTTCTCACGGGTATATCCGTCAAAAACCCATAAGAAACAAGACTTATTGACGGGTTTTTGTCGGGAAAAAACGTTAGTTCTAAATGGCCAGAAATAAGAATCCGTCATAAAACCCGTTAGAAATTTCTGACGGGTTTTATGACGGGTATTTATTGACGGGTTTTGTGACGGGTATTTATTGACGGAATTAATGACGGGTTTTTCCATCAATTATAACCCGTCACAAAATCCGTCAATAAATACCCGTCATAAAACCCGTCATAAATTTCTGACGGGTATATCCGTCAATAATTTCTGACGGGTTTTATGACGGGTATTTATTGACGGATTTTGTGACGGGTCTTTAATTAATTTTTTTAATTTTAATTTGGATTAATTTTTAATTAATTTGAAATTGAAATTGAAATTTAAATTTAAATTAAAAATAAAATAAAAAGGTAAAATATTAATAAAATCCAAAATGAATAATATTTTAAAAGTTTTAAAATACAAAAAAACCGTTTCAAAAACCGAAACCGTCGCCGCCGCCGCTACCGCCAGGACCGTATTGTCGCCCCATCATCA
>OVBE01001696.1:0-34832 GCA_900406425.1 Iberis pinnata
TAATAATAATAATAATAATAATAATAATAATAATAATAATAAGAATAATAATAATAAGTAGCAATAAATGTATAAATTTTATTATATATTTATGTTTGTAAGTTTGTTAGTGGGTGTCGTTTTTTCACAAAAAATTTACTATATATAAAAATTACTATAATGAATGACAAAATAAAAGTATCTTTTTGATAAATACATGCAATTTCATTTTACATAACTCATAAGTAGTCAAAAGTACTAAATAAGACTGTATTTTAAATTTTTTAAAAACATCCCAAAAGTAAAAACATTTGTATTCATTACTCTTCTTTACAGCTCTGCTTCCAAACAAATCTAATTCGTTAATTCATGTAGTCTAATATTTGTTTTGCTAATGTGATTCCAATTAAGACAACAAGTATTAGTCCAATTAATGCATAAAATTTATTAAATCCAAACAACAAACAAATTACAATTACCAAATATTTTTTATTTAATTTTTTTTGTTAAAACGATTTATATTTTATCTTTTATAAGTTATAAAACTCATAATATATTAGAAGCAACAAAGTCAATTCAAATGTTCCAAAAAGGTTAAGCATAACCAAATAATATTATAAACTAAAAATTACTCTACATTTAATTTCTGTTTTGATATGTTTTCAAATTATTTGTTCAAAGCATCTAACTAATTCATATCTAAAATGTACAAATTTGTTATATATATTTATTTATAAGCAAACCAACTTCTTAGGTAAATAATGTTTGCTCGAGAATTTTTAGAAGTCTGAGTCAAAAGAAAAAAAATTGCAATTAAGTGCTAGTTGGAATATTTCTTAAATTAAAATTTATTTTTAGTTATGTGATACTTCAAAAATATAAAACGATGATTGTAGAATTTATTTTTTTGAAATTAAATTTATTTTGTCACTGTATTAAAATTTATTTTTATACAGTGACAAAAAAAAGAGAGTATCATTTAATGTTCAAATACAATAAATCTAATTTTTAGTATATATAATAGTTTTTCCTCATCAATATATAAGAGATCTAAATGCTAAAAAACATAACAACCCATAAAGTTGTATTTATAAAATTTTGTTTGTATAGTATATATTGGAAAAAACTCTCAAATATATAGAATTGATAAGTCTCTCATATACACTTTATTTTGAATTATTGTTTTCTAAAAAATGTTCTAAGTTTTCCATTTATGCTTGGTATATTTTAAAATAAAATATTTTCATGCATTAACAAAACTTAATGTTTCACTTAGTAAAATTTTAAGTGTGAGATTTGTTCTCTTACCATTTTAGTCTTTACATCAAACTCAAAGGGTTAATGGTTTTAGTAGAAATTAAGTATCTAGCATTAACTTACATTTCAAGAAAAGAAAAAGACTACACAAAAAAATAAAAAATAAAAATATAATACATGCATAATTTTTTTTTGTCACCAGTAATATATTATTTTGAATAACTGATCTGTAAAAATTATTCTGAGTTTTCATATTTGCATAGTAATGTCTTAATGATTTTAATAAAATATCAAAATCATTTGTCTACATTCAGTTAATTAAGAAATTATAACAAATATAACACACACAAAAAAATCAGAACAATATTGTAAGATGATGAAGACTTTTTAGAATATTTCAGTCACAAATGACTATTTTATGATGATTTGTATTATTAAAAATGATAATATAATATAATATAATATTATTGTATCACAATATTCTTTGCATGAATACATTGATTTATTCTTAGCAAAGGAAACGAACGTTATTACATATATAATGTGTTTACTATAAATATTAGGTTATGTGAATCAAACGACAATCTTAATTTAGATAAAGGTTATACTATTTTCAACCAACAGAACAAATGCAAAAAGAAAAAAAAAAGGTTCTACAACTCATAGAATATCTAGGATTAGTATTAAAGAATTTATTGTATAATCTTGTATAGTAATTTAAATTTTAATAATTAAATAAATTCAAATAAAAAATTGTATTTAAATTAATTATTAAACGGCTTTAACACTAATTAAAATTTTAATTAGATTCAAATTACAACAATATTATGTTGGCTTGGTATATACTTTTTTTATACAAAAAAGGTTCGGATATTCGAATCCGACCGAACCCGAAGCTAAAATACCCGAATCTGACACGAAACTATAAAATACCCGAACATATTCTAAACCTCCAACTCAAAAAACCCAAAAAACTTTTAAAAACCCGATCCGAATCCGAACGGCTACCTGAATATCTACTCCTAGTCATAAGAACCCAATTTAAATATATATATATAGTTGTAAAAAAAAATCAGGCAAATTTCAATCATATGACCAATATCAGTTTTGTGATAGATAAATAATTAATATATTATATATTGCAAAAACCTAAATTACATTTTTTTTTTTTAACTTTCTAGTTGTTTGGTTACGTTGTATGTTGTGTTTTTTTTCACAATAAATTTACTTTAGTAAATGACAGAATAAAAACTTTTGTTGATAAATAAAGTTTCATTTACGTGACTCAAAAGTACTATCTAGTATGCCTCTTATGCTTAATTTGCTTAGGAAATAAATTCTATATTTTTATAACTAACCCATGAAATATTTCTTTTTAAATCTAATTATGAATCCACGTGATAAGATTTAAAAAGAATGGAAAATATTCTTGATCACATTTCTAATGTATAAAAATATTAAATAAAATACACTTTCTTTAAAAAAAGGAGCGAAATTAATACAAAATATCTAGCATAATTAAGATAATATTGGACAATAATAAATAACGTAAAATTGTGTAAGGTTTTAATTTGAATATTTAGAGTAAGATTTTTATATTTCATTTTGTATGATTTTTAAAATTAAATAAAATAATACCTAAAAATTCCTAAGAAACCAAGATGAAATCAAAATTTAAAAACATGACAGAAACTAGTATTTATATATACATCTATTTGGTTAAACTCTAATCCCTTTTTGAATTATATGCATATAGATTCATAAGTGATTGTATTAACCGTTCAACAAAAAGTTTAACCCAAACTATAAAAATAAAATGAAAAGATTCTTGATCACGTTTTTTATGCCTAAAATATCAAACAAAAATACTTTTTTTGAGTTTCTTAATAAAACGTATGTATGAAATTAATACAAAGACCATAGAATCTGGTTTATCATTTTTATATTTTATTTTTGGAATCAATGAAAAATTATAGTAGGAAAACTAGGAGTTACTGTTTTTCAGAAATACAACTAAGAAATTATTTTTAATTTTTTATTAAAAAATTTAAAATTTTATTTTTGGAATTAATGAAAAAATAAATAAAAGACTGGTTTTGAAAGAGAAAAAAAAGTTATAGTGTGGAAAACTAGGATATACTTTTTTGATTTTTTCAGAAATACTACTAAGAAATAAATTTTTTTCAAAAATACAATAACCATCAAAAAATAGGAATTGAAATAAAGTAATGATAACTTAAAGTTTATTTACAGATGTGGCATTTCAAAAATATAAAAGGAAGATTAGTTGGTTTGAATTTTAGATTAATTGTTTTATTTGTGTGTAGAAAAAGACTTATAGCCTTTAAATTTTTTATCATGAACCTTAGTTCAATTTTTTTAAAAAGCTCTCTCATTCTGCCACATTAACCTATATAGTGAAAATAGCTGTTAAAAATTAAAAAACTTGGGAAGACAGAAACGACGAAAACCCAATAGAATGAGTTATGTACAATAGAATGAGTTAAATAAGATTTTAATATCTATATAAGTATATAGAAAGTACATAAAATATAACACACCGAGTATAATAATAATAACTTGAAATATACATCAATTATATAAATCACTTATAAAAATATAGTGTGTTGCGGGTTAGAATTACTATTTATAATCTAAGATTATGAAATTTAACAAATCAAATATCTAAATCTTATAATTTATATGTAAATAAAAAATTTTCAATAGTTTGATATAGTTAATACATATTTTAAAATTTTTAATTACATAGTTAATAGCAAAGTTTATGTTGCTTAGAAACTTGAATATAATTATAAAAATTATTTGGTTTAACTAAATAATACTTGATATACAAGATTAATCATGTAGTTAAATTTCACATATATATATATATATATATATATATATAATAAACTAAAATACACAACATTGTAAAATATTCATTATATGATAATATACACATAATTGTACAAATAATTATATTATATTAAATCAAATAATTTCGTAAAAGTATAATATTGCGTGTAATGCAGGTTAAATTCTAGTTATTATTAAATGGTAAATAAAAAGAAAACATAAGATCCAAATTTAAAATAGTCCTGAAAAGACCATATTAAAATAAAACTGAGTAATAAATTCATTCATCGATCTTTATGGAATCTAATCTTGTCATAATCAAGATTAGAAATCACAATCTTCTTAAATAGATCTTCAGCTATTTGTTTTTTCTTTTTTTAATGACCAATTCTTTTGTTATATCAAAATAATGATAACCCAGTAAACGATAGAACAAAAGTAAATTTAAATATCTCTTAGAGATTTTAACTCCTAGTTCTCATTTGAAAGCAATAAAAATAAAAGAAAACAATAAATATATATATATATATATATATATATATGATATTTTGGATTTATGTTGAAATCCTTCTCTACATTAAAACTTAATATTAGTCGACAAAAAAAATAATCTTTTAAAGTTTGTTATAAAAATAATAAACGAACAAATATTAATAAACACAAAAAATATTAGACTTATGTAATGGTGATGTTGTATTATGGAAATGATATCTATAAAGTACGATAGCATTTATCGTGCGCTACAAATGTCGATTTATCTTGTAGTGTATGACCGGTCCTCGATTACTCGCTATAGCTGGATCAGTTGACAGAATCCATCGGTCCTCCCACACTCTTGTATTAGCACGTGTTTCTATAGTACGGCGCATTCCTTTCACCAATAAGGATCTGGCATCCCAAATATTTTTCCACCCATAAGAAGGCTGTGTTGATTTTTTAAAATGGAATGGTAACTCATTCTTGTAATATCTTCCTTGAAATACTCTCGCTAATAAAGAGGACGAGAGATTGTATAATCTCCATAGGTTTTTGCCAATAAAGCCTGGTTAAATTCAAAAAGAGATTTGAATCCAATACCACCCCAACACTTCGGTCAACAAAGACAGGGCCAAGCTACCCAATGGATCCCTCGTTTATGACACGAAGAACTCCACTAAAAATTCGAGATTCCGCTTATAATGTTCTAAATTAGTCTTTTTGGTAACCGGAAACACGACATGATATAAGTGGCCTGGTATAGCTAGGAAACCGACTTAATCATAATTTTCTTCCCTCTTTTGGATAGAAACTTGGCCGACCACCCCTTGATACAAGCATTCAAATGATCTCGTACATATGCGAATATATGAGTTCTGGAACCTTGTAATTTTTCGGGAATTTCCAAATATTTTCCTTTTCCTCCCTCCGCATAGATGTCTAAACATCGTTTTAACAAAAAATGGTCCTGTTGCGATATACTTTTCCCAAATATGACTATAGATTTATCAAAATTGATGCATTAACCTGAAGCTTATCCATATAATGTCAGAATATTCACTATTATCTCGCATTAAGCCAGTGTTGATTTACAGAAAAATAGGCTATCATCAGCGAAAAGAAGATGGGTAATTGAGGACATGCCATCGCCATTTAGATACCATCAATAGCTCGTATCTATGCCGCTCGTTTAAGATTCTCAATGAGAACCTCAGTGCATAAAATAAATAAATACGGCGATAAGAGATCTCTTTGACGTAAACAACTACTGGGTTTAATTCGCCCTTTGGGTTCCCCATTGATTAGCACCTTATAGTATATTTTAGTATTCATGTGTCAGTGAAGCTCATCTTTCGCAATACCACATCCAAGAAACACCATTCTATCATGTCATAGGTCTTACTCATATCCGTTTTAATGCCCATGAAACCCCGTTTATAAATCCTTGGTATTCAAAGCGTGAAACGCCTCTTGGGCGAAAATGATATTATCAGAGATTACCCGGCCGGAAACAAAAGCGGATTGAGTCTCAGACACTAAAGTGTGGCAATAACCCTTTCAATCATCTACATAACACCTTTGAAAGGCTCTTTTAGTTTACATTACATAAACTGATAGGTGGCAACTCTTGTATACTTTCAGGTCTCTCTGTTTTAGGTATGAGACAAATGTATGTCTCATTAAGTCTATAGTCTAGGCATTCAGTTTCCATGAAATTGGCTAAATATCCTTCGGAAATTGTTTCTTTTCAATTATCTTTCTTAAAATGTGATTTCCTTTTTCTTTTAATACCAAACTTCAACTCAAATAAATTCTATACAATATACTGTCATCTATATATAATTAAAAGAAATTCCGATTTTGAATTATGTAATTAATATTTTGCATTTAACTTAAGATATTGATGGGGAAGTGGTCTTACCTTAGTAGCATTCAAGTCCACATGAAATAGGTAGCACCACCCCGTCCAGGATCGTGTCCCCGTGCCTACGATAGTGTAGGAATTGTCTGCTATTATGCAGGAACTGGCTATTGAACCGGCATGTTGTGGCCTAAATGGTGAAAAAAAAACTTAAGATATTGACTGATTATTATAATAATAACAAATGAAGTTAACGATCTTGGAATGATTCACAAATATCAGATTCTTGTCTTGAAACTTTATCTTTTATTAAAGAGTATCTATACTAAATAACATAAGAAAACATATAAATATATATATGGCTATGCATCGAGATTTATGGTAATAATAATTATATTTTTGTTAGTCAAATCTACTAGTATTAATTACACCTATAATTTTGAACAGATCTGTATGGCCTAAACCATCCTATAAAAAGCAATGATGAGTGGCTTAATCTTCACAAATCAAAACCAAAACAAAACAAAAACAAATTTTATTCAGAAAATGAAGAGTATTTCTTGTAATCTTATACTATTGGTTTCTCTTCTTGTCATCGTATATCGTAAGTATACATTCGTTTTTTTTATACATAAGATTTTCTTATAAAAGTTTGAACTGATTACTTAGCCTAGTAGTGGATTCTTCCAAAAAAATGGAAGCAATGTCTGATTCCAGGTTCAAATTAACTTGAAAAAATTAATTTACATGGGTTTTTGATTCAAAAATATACAGGATTTGGTCAAAAAATATAAAATTTTCCGGTTAAAAGGAAAACTTATATAAGACGATTTATTAATGAAAGATGATCATTTTCCTTAAAAATTAGATTAGTCTAACAAAATATGAAAAATGTTAATTGAATTTAGATAAGTCTAACAAAATATGAAAACTGTTAATTGAATTCTACATGTTTTTTTCATCTATTGGATTAAAACTAACCAAAAACTTACAAAACCTATAGAATTTGGGTAAATCAGCCACAAAATAGTTCTAATACAAAGTTAAAACGACACTTAAACAACTAAACTATAAATAAAATCCAACCATGCTCAAACATAATACCATGTAAAATGTAAAAGAAGACTTGTCGTCACAGATCAACCAATAAATGTTTATTCTGTTTAAATGATAATATATGTGGAACTAACACACTATATAAATATTAATTAGGACAAGATCTCGTGGAAGCATGTAAAAGAGCCAATGAGTGCCATATCCCATCTTGTTCAGTAGGTCTGACATATTGCATTCGTGGAAAGTGTGTGTGTCTTGAACCTCCTTTGAACAAAAATATGTTATGTCACACAATCAATGATTGTAAAATGATGGATTGTGGCAAATATAAAATACCAGTATGCATTGGTGGAACTTGTGTATGTCCCCATGTTATATGAGATGTATATGTTTGGAGTTATATGCTATGACTATGATAAATAACAATGACTTCAATTTAAATTTACTTTGTCAACTTTTTCTTATGTGTCTATATAAATTGGAGTTGTTAAATTCAAAAAGTAGATCTGAATCGAATTGATCTAGAAAATATGGTATGATATTAGATAGAGAAAACATCATTCAACTCCTTCAACTATGCGCGTTCAAAGCTGGTTCACACATACTATTCGACTCCTTATAATTCTACCAAATCAAACACATCTAATCACTATTCCACCTCAACTTTTCCATTAAAACTCAGTCCCCTATGCAATAAATTGAAATCTAATCGCGATTTCTCCTTACGAAATTGAGCTTCCTAATCGCGATTACCAGCTAAATCAACCTCTAAAAACTATGTCGGTTTTTATACCATATATTTTCATTCATATATATGGTATATACAACAAAATCTTGCATACCAGCTAAATCAATCTCTAAAAATTTATTAAAACTTTCATTTATAATAATAAAATATCGACTTTCAAATGAAATAGATTTTATAGCATATATTGTCATTCATAATTACAAAACTTTTCAACATTGAATTATACAACAAAATCTTACATTTAACCGATGTATTAACTGGTAATAATAGTAAAATATTGATTTAATTATATTTGACCAATTTTATTAAAAATTTCATTTATAATAATAAAATATGAGTTTTCATATGAAATAGATTTTATACCTTATATTATTATTCATAATTACAAAACTTTTAAACCCGGAATTATGCAACAAAACTTAATATGAGTATTTCAAAGACTCTCGTGATTTCTCTACACTTAATTTTATTAGCAGTCTCGTTGTCCAGTTACAACGTTTTTGGCTTCATGTACTTTTAAAAATTTAATTATTCATATATTATAGTCATAAACACACATTCAAAAGTTTCGTAAAAATTATATTATTTGGATATATTATATAAATATATAAAACAATTTTGAATTTGATTATAACTTATTTTTGTTTGGATTTTATAAATGCAGAGCTTAAAAGTTTTTTATATGATCATTGCAATACTTTATGCTCAGAACGATATGCATGGCATGAATATTAGACTGATTGTCATATTGCTGGTCACAGTGGTGGAGAAGAATGTGCTTCTTCATCTCCTGGCCAACCAAAAAAATGTTGTTGCCAATTTTAATGAATGGATATTTATATGGTGCGCCTATTTTCTTCTAATCTTCTTATCTTATAAATGCGATGAAATAAGTATAAAAGAATATTTTAATGCTTATTCTTATTTTTCTTTGTGACATTAATTTATATTATAAAACATATGTAAACAAATGTTTTGATCCCCAAAAAAAAATAAACCTGTAAATTTCGAAACAAGTCAAGGTGGCTTTTTGTTGAACATTGATACATACGTTTCACATATTCTTTCTTTTGTAGACATTTCTAATAGGTTTATGTTCTGATGACGTGGAACAGCATGCTGAATGACATGGCACAACAAGCTGCTGATGTGGCACAACGATTGGTTGACAAACAACAATATATGATTTGATAACGTGGCTATGCATCAAGATCCTACAGATTTGTTGAGAAATGGAAAATCTTTGGAAGAAAGATTTTGTTTGTTGAAAAAAAAGAAAATCTTTGGAAGAAAGATTTTGTTTGTAGAAAAGGAAAACATTTGGAAGAAAGAATATCCATTGGGTGAGATTTTTGGAGATCCTAAGAACTAGGTTTCTCCACCACTATATATAGATGAGGAGTTTGAGGCGTGCAGACTAAAATCTTCCAAATCTATGGCGTTTAATGTTGATCTTTTGAAGCTGCCAAAAACAGGAAGCTGATGAAGGGAGTGTTCGTTCTACAGATCGCTGTGTAACTAAAACAGTGGTTGGGTTCAAGCTGAGGGAAGGCCCAGAGTTAAGTAAAAGCCAACCATAGGCTGAGAGAGTCATTCGGGGACAAAATAACAGGCTGTTGATAAACAGGGATTTAGGTTTTTGTAACACCGATTAAGTTGATTACTTAATAGATCTCTAGTTTTTTTAGATCACTAGAAAAGAATGGTAGCATGGTAGGATGCTGAACCATATGCAATTGTATTTGTATTCGTGTTCTAGTGGATTTGCTTCTGGACAAGGTCCTGGGGATGTAGGGAAACCGAACCTCATTAACAAACCTTTGTGTCTCTCTTTATTTCAGCACATACAATCATCTATGTTCTTATTGCTTATACAAAGAATTAGTGTTGAATACAAATAGATGCATGTATGGAATACAGACGCCTGATAACCAGCAACAAAAGGTTGCTGATAATGATGAGTGAGTTCTCCATACTTTCAATTGGTATCAGAGCGGGTCACCAACAACAGTGTTTGTGTCCTTTAACAGGTGAGATCTTGGGGAAAGCATGGAGAATCTACAATTTGGTTGTTGGAATAATACAAGCATATGGATTGCAGATAAAGAGAGGAAGTCAGACGTTTATGAAAAGAATATTGGAAGCTAATGATAAGCAAACTCTTCAGACACAGAGTAGTGATACACCTTCACAGAATGATGAAAATCAGTGTATTGAATGTCAAGGTTTTGGATAGTTTGAATCTAATTGGATATAAGTGCTATGAGTGCAAGGGGTATTGGCATACTAAGACTTATTGTCTTGATATGAGAAAAAAGGAGTAAACATGGGGTTGTTAGCTCAAACTGAAGCGCAAAACGAGTTAGAAAAGAGCTGAAGGACGAAGAATCACCTATTTGAATAGTTAAAGAATATCAAGATGCTGGAAAAAGGACAAAAACCTGAATAAACTTATGATTCATGGGAGAACATACAATGATCTGTTTGGAGGAGATACCTTGTGATTAAAGTGGTAATCAAGAAGGTGTTGTATGTTGAAAGCACATTTTACCTTGTAATTAAAACGGTAATCAAGAAGTTGTTGTATGTTAAAAGCACATTTTGGTCAAAAATGATTGTTCAGAGATTTGAAGCAAGGTTTGTACTAGATTAAAACTGTTTGATGTTTGAATCAGCTATCTATTTTGCGGGTGCTCATTAATCTGTTTGCACTTCATCAAGAGACTATTCTGTGCGTACGTCAGACTTAGACCCTGTTCTATTGGCGACAATGGTATCATGTTGATGTGAGAATAGTTAATTATGAGCATTTTTTCCTATGGGATTCATAAGTTTAATCTATTAAGTTTTGAGTACATGAGTAAAGCTTTTAATACGGATCAGAGGTTTGGATCATGGCAATCCAATCAAAAAATTGAAGAACATGGTATTGAAAAGGAGTTAGTCGGACGATTGTAGATATCCAACAGAAAGGTGTCCTTTAAGAGGAAGAACAAAACATTGAAAGAGATGGTCAAAGCATATTGCATGGTAATCAAGTGCAAGAGAACTTCTGTCTGAAGAAGTAAGTACAATATGTTATGTGATCAATTAGGTGTATGCACGAAAATGGTCAATCAGGTTGGATGCCAAGTCTGAGTCACAGCGAAAGGGATGCAGTTGTTGTATTTTTGCAATGTTGTATGGCGAGACTGACAAGTTAACAGAGCCAAGAAGTTTTTGTAAAAATCAAGAATCAATCCCTTAATCTGTTTCGGGAATCAAGTAAATTCTTAGCTTTTAACAAAAACAAAAGGTAAATTCTCAGTTGAAGACTGGTTTATATTCTTGTCAATGCTAAAGAAGAAGTGAAAGACTACCAAAATCAGAAGGTTTTAAATAATAACAGACCATATCGGGTTTATATGGGTTAATGATTTTATCTGGTTTAATTCGGTTAAGTGTATGTCCGTAAGTATATAAAAGAATATAAATTGAAACAAAACCCATTTTTCCGTTTCGCTCTTCTTTCTCTAACAAAACGACATCGTTTTTCCCAATACGACATCGTTTTGTTATTCTACGGCAAAGATCGAGTGGTTGGTTGATTTCTCGTCAACAGAAGATCCTCCGATCGCACGCAAGTATCACCGGAGATACTCTTTAACAACAAATCGTTTTATTATAATTTCTCTTCTTCTCCTCTGTTTATCCGAAAGCACTACTATAGATCCATCCGTACATGTATTTATCTGTATGAGGTACAGGACCGGCCCTTGATGCAAGCACAAGAAGCATGTGCTTGCGGCCTTATATAAAATATATTAATTTCGGCCACATTTTTACATAATAGTTTACTAGAGTAATTGGTGAAAGAAGCATATTATCACATAGGAGGTAATGAGTTCGATTCTTATAACTACCTTTTTCTAAAATTAACATACGAAAATTTTTCTGTTGCTTATAGCCTCATATCTTCTAGGACCGGTCCTGATGAGATATCAAGCGTTGTAGGTGATACTTGTGAGACAAATTCGACATGGCACAAGCGGGTTTCAAAGGCTGTTAGTCCGATCTCTAGTTTTTAATTCATTTAGCTACTAAGAAGTTTGTTGATTTTGAGATTGTTTTGCAGGTTTGAATCAAAGTGTTTTTAGGTTGTATGGAGCATGACCGAGTTGGCTCTTGTATTGCAAAGTTATGGAAGGACCTTTAAGATCCAATCCACAAAAGAATCACATGTATGATTTGATTAAAGGATCGGTAGAGTTGAAACTAAGATGGAGATTGGTTTAAACTTTGGTCAATGCTAAAGAAGAAAGTCGAAGACTCTACCAAAATCAGAGGGTTTCAAATTTTAGTGGCTGTCCTAACAAACTTTTCTTGTTCTACTACATTCTCTAATTCATGAGAGTTCGGTTTTGCGAGCCTTTGAAATGTATAGTAAAATTGCTTTGTGCCATTTCTTAATCCAAGAGAATCTGGCTCATATCAAATATCAGGAAAATACACAACCAAATTAAGCATACACAACAAACATAATTAAACTAGATCACATACATAGAGTTTAGATCACACATACTGAAAATACAAACCAAAAGTAAAAAAAAAAATCTAACATAATAATAACAAGCCAAGAGATACATATAAAATAACTATATCTAATTTATAAAGGATCGTTGTCGAACGTTGCGGCCCGCCATAGTAGAAACCGGTTTGACTAATCACGCTCACGTCATAAAAATTTGGGTTAGTAGATCCAACTTTAAGATCGTGAATCGGTACAAATCCACTTTCGTTTACTATGATCCGCAAATCCTTCATATAAGCGGCTTTGCGAAAACCGCTTTGCGCCAAATACCCCGATCCCATTTCGGTTGTTGTGTGTCGGCCAAACTGATTTTGGTTTACAATTTCACCGCCCCATTGCACAACTTCGGCATACTCGATTAGACGAGTAAATATGGTGGTTGGCCAATACCCGATAGGTTCGATCAGACTGCCGTTATTAAACGCAATAGCCAACCACCAAAGGCCACGTTTTCCATCCTACATTTATTTTATTGTATTACTTAGAAAACATAACAAAAGTTACACGGTTCGTAAAATATCAAATGTCTATAATAATTTATATTATAAATATTTTAGTTTTAAAACACACATTTTATTTTATTTTTCCTGAAATGTTTTGCTTATGGGTAATCCATATCTACTTTGTCAAAATATTTTAAAACTTATATATAATGTATTATTTAATAGAATATGATATAATGTTTTATTTGGGACATTCATGGAATCGTTTTTACCTTCCAAATTTGTATCTCTAGTTCGGTTTGGTTTCCTCCAAAATTTGACGGAGGAGAGATTGCGCCTCCTATAACAACTGTTGAACTTGTTTGTATAAAACCGTTACACTCAAGATTGTAACACGCTGTTATATTATATGCGTCTCTCTACAACAAATACTTTCATATTAAAAAGAAAAAAATAATAATATAAAATGTAATTTACGTACCGTCCAAAAAATAAAGAATCTGGGCTGGCTATCAAAATATAACCGAGGATAAACCTAGATTTTAAAATTTATAACTATTACTCAGTTTGCATTTATTATCATAAAATTTAATAATAATTAGTTACTAAAATGATTATAGTTATCATATATATAATAATTAACCTGCCAACCGGCTTCAATCGTGTTAAGGTCATTTGAATTGTAAGAACCTGCGATGAGCCAAATTTGTCCTAAACTAAACTCATCGACGTTTTTCTCAACTTTAGGATTCCATACATTCATAGTAGCTTTTGCTCCGAAAATCTTTTGTGTGTTGTTCACCAATCCGACAACATACTGTTTACATAATAATTATGCAACAATTATTTTAATTTTTTCGTAGAAATAACTAATTTCATATTATAAACTTTTAGTTTTAGAAATATTGTTAAAATTCTCTAAACTAGACACCGGAAGTTGGCTATATTCTCATAAATAAAAAGAAAAAAATACACAACAAGATCAACAATTAGTCCTAGGCATTCAAATTCCGATTCGATTTCAGGTCAGTTTAATCGGTTTTGGTTTTTTCAATTTAGGACATATATAAACTGTTCAGGCGTTTAGTTTAAATCGGATCGATTTTGGTTCGGTTTTAAGATTTTTTACATAATTCGTTTTGTATCCTTAAAACCCGAAAATCCAAGAAAATTCGAAAAATCCGTAAAAATCTGAAAAATCCTAAAATGTAATGAGAACGAGACCGACTGCTCTTACAATATTTTATGATTTCGGTTTAATTCGGTTATCCTAAATTAATTCGGTTCGCTTTGGTTTAATGCAAAATCCGATAAAAATTAAAAATCAAAATCCATTCGGACTTTCTCCTATAGCCAGTTCGGTTTCGGATTCGATTTTTCAAATAAAAACACCTACATATATAATAAACTAACACTTACCTCGTGTCCGTCGTAAGGTATCTTCGGCAATTCTGCGTTTTTGTGAAATCTTCTTACCGGAATGGTGTTTTCCGGACACATTATTCCGTCGTGGTGCCAGACTTGCCATTTCAAGTGTCCGTGTTCTGCTTGGTTGGGAAGTTTCGAAGGTGCTTCCTGTATTTTAACTTCAAACTATTAATTTTTTAGTATATGTATAAATTTAATTTATTCAAAAGTCAAGCATATATATATATATATATATAATACACAAAAAATCAAAACAATACTGTAAAATGCATGAAGATAATTATTTACATCCAAACTTAGATTTATCTATTACTATTAGTCCAAAAATAGTTAATATGGAACGAAAAAATATCATAATTAATGTCTATATATCTAACCCACCTTACAGAAAATTAATTTTTTAAAAAAATAATAACAATCTTTTGTGTATATATTCATGAAAACTTGAAGTCGGTTCAAAATCAAACAGAAACGAAATTTAAGCTGAAGCAAAAAGGAAAAAAAAATACATTAATATTGAATATCAAAATTTAATTTTTTTTTTATTATTATTATTTTATAAAAATTGGCTAGGCATTCTTGTTTTGCTTCGCCTTTTATCTTTCTTAATTTTTAAGGTATGATATATGTGATGATCGTAATATTAATTCTTATTCATAAACAACATAAAACATTAATTTTTATTAATGAATTGTTGACAAAAGACAAAAAAAAAAAGAAGAAGTTTTTTTAAAACTAATTACCTGAATTGTAATCACGAGGCAAATTGTCTTCATACTTTTGTACTACAAACAAACAAAAAAAATTAGAATTTTTTTTTTATCAATGTTTATTCATATAACTTAAACCATTTCATGAAATTGGATACTAAAACTAGTACTAAATGACAACTTAAAAAATACTCATTTCCTAAATAAATAAATAAATAAATAAAAGTACAAGATTTTAGTAATTTATTTAACTTCATCAATATTTTCAATATATATACAAATGTTATTTAACTTTTATCAAGACAGTAAATTTTATTTTCAAATATACTACCATTTTGGAAAAAAGGATAGAAAAACTAAGTACCATAATATTTTAGTTTATGAAAGGTTTCTATAAGTTTTATGACTTTTTATGGTAACTTCATAATAAAAAATAATATTCTTATGAAAATTGATAAATAAATAAAATAATATAACAGAATAAGATATAGATTGATGTGTATTCATGAATATAATTTAAATATTTCATGAAATTGGAAACTAAAACTACTACTAAAAGACAACTTAAAAAAATACTCATTTCCGAAATAAATACATAAATAAAACAAAAGTACAAGATTTTAGTAATTTATTTAACTTCATCAATATTTTCAATATACAAATGTTATTTAAGTATTATCAAGACAGTAAATTTTAGTTTTAAATATACTACCATTTTTAAAAGAGGGATAGAAACTACTTACCACAAGATTTTAGTTTATGAAAGATTTCTATGATTTTTATGTCTTTTTATGGTAAATTTAAAATAAAAAATATTTTTCTTATGAGAATTGATAAATAAAATAATCTAAGAGAATAAGATATATATTGATGTGTATTCATGAATATAGTTTAAATCTTTTCATGAAATTGGAAACTAAAACTACTACTAAAAGAAAACTTAAAAAATATTCATTTCCGAAATAAATACATAAATAAAACAAAAGTACAAGGTTTTAGTAATTTATTTAACTTTATCAATATTTTCAATATACAATGTTATTTAAGTATTATCAAGACAGTAAATTTTAGTTTCAAATATACTACCATTTTTAAACGAGGGATAGAAACTACTTACCACAAGATTTTAGTTTATGAAAGATTTCTATAACTTTTATGTCTTTTTTATGGTAATTTCAAAATAAAAATACTATACTTATGAGAATTGATAAATAAAATAATCTAACATAATAAGATATAGATTAAATATCATAATTATGTATTATTATTATTTAAGGAGTCACTTTCTAAAATGGCCTCATTTTGTAACATGGTATGTTAATTTACATCAAATTAAATACAATTACAAATTTAGTGTTAACAAACCCTAAATTAATTAAGTTCAACGTACCATAATCATCCCCACAAAACTCGATCGAATTGAGCAAAGAGAAATTGAGTTGTACTGTGCAAATATGTGATGATAATTGTATTGCAATCTTAAGCAATTTATAGTGAAATTAAGTGAACAAAAAAAAAAAAAAAAGNAGTATAATTGGTGACAAAAAAAAAAACTAGAATATAATTAATGTCCAAATGCAATGTATATATATTATTTCTCCCTCATCAAACATAAAAGTCCATAAACGTATATTTTTAAAATTTTTATAGTTTATGGAAAAAACTCTCAAAATAATAGTATTGATAGATCTTTAAGTTTTACTTTAATTTTATTCCTTTCCCACCAACAAATTATTTTGTAGAAAAATACTTTATTTTGAATTCATGATTTAATTCTAAAATTTATTTTGAGTTTTCCATTTATGCATAGAATATTTTAAAATTAATCCATGCATGCAATAACGAAACTTTAATGTGTAATTGATATATAACTTAGCAAAATTCCAAATGTGAGTTTTGTTCTTTTACCATTTTAGGGTTTACATCAAACTTAAAGGGTTAATGGGTTTTAATAGAAATTAAATATCTACCATTAACTTACATTTCAAAAAAAGAAATACACAAAAAATCAGAAAATACTATATAATACATGAATTTTCTTAACACTAGAATAAAAGAATGAAACGTATGTATGAAATTAATACAAAAATCATAGTCTGATTTATGGTTTAGTTGAATTAATTATAAGATAATGTGTAATAATAATAATAATAATAATAATAATAATAATAATAATAATAATAATAATAATAATAATAATAATAATAATAATAATAAAAAAGTAACAATAAATGTATAAAGTTTATTATATATTGCAGAAACCAAATTTCATAAAAATTTTGTTTTTTTAACTTTTAATTTTTGGGTTATGTATATAGTTTTTGGGTTGGTGTTATTTTTTTCACAAAGTATAAATTTTTTCTTAGCAAAGGAGGGAATGTTATCACATCTAATGGGTATATCACTAAGCAAAATTCCAATTGTGAGATTTATTCTCTTACCATTTTAGTGTTAACATCAAATTCAAAAGGTTAATAATTTTAATAGAAAGTATCTAGCATTAAGCATTTTACAAAAAAAAAAAATCTAGCATTAACCTACTTTTCAAGATTAGAAAAAGACATACACAAAAAAAAATTAAAAAATACTATATAATACATGCATATTTTTTTTTGCCACCAATAATACATTATTTTAATACTATATAATACATGCTTATATACTAGAAAGTTTTGTTTTTTAACTTTTAATTTTTGGGTTATGTATATAGTTTTTGAGTTACATATAATGTGTTTACTATATATATGAGGTTACTTGGATCAAGCGGCAATCTTAATTAAGATGAAGGTAATACTATTTTCAACAAGAGAACAATTGCAAAAAAAAAAAAAAAAAAAAAAAGTTCTACAACCGCTTTGTAGAAGAACTCATAGAATATCTAGGATTAGTATAAAAAAATATATTGTATAATCTTATATAATAATTTAAATTTTAATAACTAAATAAATTGAAATGAAAAAGTTGTATTTAAACTTATTATTAAATAGCTTTAACACTAATTAAAATTTTAATTCGATTGAAACTACAACAAATAACCCGCGTATTAAACCCGCGTATTCTATCCACTCTCATTCAATTTGAGGGTTTTAAACCCGCGTATTCATCCGGTTTACGGTTTATAAGTTTTATATACATGTTCAATTTGTATTCTTCAATTTTTTTGTTTTGTTAAAGAGTGTTCTTCAATTTTTATACTATTAATCTTTTATATATGATATATGTTTTGTTATTGTAATCTTATAATATATTTAAATTATAAAATCAATATGTATTCTTTTGTTATTACATAGCTTCCATATTAAGGAACGATACATATTCCTTGTTTTGTTATTCTATTATCTTAGAAAATTAATAAATAAACAATAAGAAAGTTTCCATTATTTTAAAATACTGACATATGTCATAATATGACACATGTCGCGATCTTATTATTATAATTTTGTTTATGTATCACTAAAACGCGTTCCAATTTATATAATAAGATAGCTTCCATAAGTCAAGAATGGACGATATTTTTTTTTTGTATAATCTTGTTATTTGCTGAAGCCCAATACTTTGGCCCGATTAAATATGATTTCGGTTTAGGTAATTCTTTTTTTTGTTGGGTCTCATGTATATTTTGCAATTGACCCACTCTCTTACATATGTAAAACTACACCCAAACGCCAAACATATTTAAGTAAGTGTATAACAAGTAACATTTGACCACTTCGAAGTGTAAATAGTTTTGGTCAGTATTATTTTAGGTAGGACTGGGCATATAAATCGAAACTTGAAATCCGAACCGAATCTGAACCGAAAAAACCGAAACCGAAACTGAAAAATTCTTCCAAAGAATCCGAACGGTTCTTATATATCTCAATCCGAAAAACCGAATCCGAACCCGAACCGAACTGAAATCCGAAAGTATAACCGAAAAATTTGTATATATATAACTATATATGTAATTGTGATCGAATAGTTATGATTTTAGGTAGAAAAATAGATTTTTAGTAAGGATATTTATGGGTTTTTATCCGATATTTTGGATTTTTGATTCGATTAACTTGGATTTTAGCTAAGTTATTCGGATAATTTGGATTTTTTTTATTGATATTTTGGAGTTTCGGTTCCATTTCAGATCCTAATAAAAATGAAAAAACCGATCCGAACCCGAATGGATCCGAACCGAATCCGAACCGAATTTTAAAATAACCCGAACGGTTCCTATATGTCCCTAACCGAATTATCCGAAATCCGACTTATCCAAACCGAACCCGAATCAAAAACCGAACGCCCACCCCTATTTTTAAGTTTTAAATGGCACAAGATGAAAACATTCAAGATTAAAATAGCTTATAAAACATTTCAGAATTTTAATGATCTAAATTCAAAAGTCGATGTTTTTATGCAATTTTCATGGTTTTGATTTTTCATAAATCAAAATTTAGACCATATTTTCTTCTTATTTACTGAAGCCCAATACTTTGGCCCAATTAAGTATGTTTTCGGTTTTGGTCAATTATCACAATCTCCACTTTTGACTAAACCAAATCAAACCAACGACATTCTTTTTTTTTGTAACATTTTTTCTATTTAAAAGCTTATATAGTACAGATGTAGCCCAAAGCAGAAAAAACCCAACCCAAAGCCCAAACAAACTCCACATCTAGCCCAACATCCTATTTCCCCGGATTGGGCTTCTAAGGCCCACTAAGATGGAAACCCTAGATCCTTAAAGAACTCTTAGAAAACCTAAAAGACTTTGCCGGCGCCGTTCGACTTGCGGATCCACCGGAACAGGACCTCCGGTGGCCCGGCGCCGATTCCGAGAAAACGACGGCACAGGACCGCCGCCGTTTTCCACGCGAAAACTGAAAAAAAAACAAAGGAGGAGGGAGAGGTCTTCTATGCGCCTCAGCTAGATCCGGGAGTGAAGGTAGGTTTCCGACCACCGGAGGACGGATCCGACATGCGCCGAAGAAGAAGAAGAAGACTCATTAACGGTGAAGGTCCTCACCTAACCGCCTCAGAAACCAACCTCCCTTTTCCACCGCCTGCCAGATCCCGATGAGCTTGAGGTCTCCAAACCCTTGACTAGCTGCCTCCGTGAAACGCGCCTCCATGAAGGTCCGGCCGGAACCATCATCACACGCTTCTGCTTCTCTATCTTTTTGCTGCCTTCGGTGAGGAAAGGGAGAAGGGGATGACGGGAGATTGAGAGAGGAAGGGAGAGCACTGCTTTGGGGAGACCACCGGCGCTGCACTCACCGGTGGACCCGGGGGTCGCGGTGCACGATGGTGTGGCTCGAAGTGGCGGAGGGGGGCTCTCCAAAATCCCTTCTCAGATCTAGATATCGAGGGAACTAGAGAGAGAAGCAAACCGGGAGAGAGAGAATAGATAATATTTGTTGTATTACATATAATACAATCTTTTTTTTTTTTTTTTTTTTTTTTTTTTTTTTTTTTTTNTTAACCAACGACATTCTTGAGAGATGGATTGGTAATTTTTATGTAAACTCTTAATTTTATGTGTTTTATGTTTTTGTGACTTTTATTTTTTTGGTATATGTATATTTTTTTAAATATATTATTCTTAGTGATCGACAACATTTTTACTAGTTCTATACAGAATCGATCTTGAATTTTTAAAGGCCATAATATAAATCTAATATATTTTATATTTATACTTATTCATATTTCTTTAACGGAGAAACGATTTTATTTTGTTGAATGGCATTCAATTTGTATTCTATTCAAGATTAAATACATCTTAAAGAGGTTTCCAAATCGTATTTCTTTATTTTTTTTCTTTAATTGTTAAAAGACATTTAACTTTAATACTTATTCAAAATGTATGATTCTGTAGAAAACGTATGAAATATATCCTTATGGTAACAAGATATTGAGAATCTGGAAAAAAAACAAATAATTAGTAGTAAAGATTAAATACTAGTCAAAAGGCATTTAATTTAAATTACTTTGTTTGTATTTTTGTTGTTAAAGTACATTTAACTTTAACACTTATTCAAATCTATGATTTTGTTGACAAATATGAAATAAATTATTATGGCAATATTGAAAATCTAAAAGATTTATGAATATCATTACGAGACTAAAAAAAATCTATAAATAAGACTTATTCAAGGTCTGAAAAATCACAGATCATACACTTATTTTACTTAATAAACTTTCTACAAAGAAGAGGATAATGGGTTTCACAAAAAATTTAGTGATAGTTTTCGTTGCAGTTATATTGGTTGTTTCAATGTCTAGTCAAATCACTACAAGCTCAGGTATATATATTTAAAATTCTTATTGCTACTACTTTTAATATAATGAAAGCAATCTAAAATATTTGTAATAGTAAAACATATTCCAATTGTGTATATGTGATCATGAATTTTAGAAAATGGTACGTTACTATGTATTTCATAATATGTGTTTATGTGCAGAGATAAAAACAGCGGAAAAGGTCGAATGTAACGTCAGGTGTAACGGGGCAGATGCAGGTTATAAATGTCAAGTGTATTGTTCAATGACTGGGTTCAAGCATTCATATTGCAACCGCGGATTATGTTGTTGCAATAATTTTAATTCTTAACTCTGTCTTCAATTATGAAAATGAATGTTATGTTATAGAAACCGTGAAATAAAAGTTATTAATACTATCTTATCGTATTTATTTTAATATTTTAAAGTTTATTTCTTTCGGTGTTCTCTAATAATTTTCCATATGTCCAAATATATAAGACAGTGTGATTCAGACTATTGAAACTCGGTTTTGTTTAACCTAAACCAAGAACAAAATTGGATACAAGCTAAGACTATATAGAAAAATCTAAAATTACTTCTTCAAATCTAATATATATATATATATATATAACACTTAATATTTAAATAACACAGTTACAAAATTTCTCATATTCAACTACACTTAAAAAATTACTAGTAATTATATATAATATATACAAAGTGATTCTAAAAAATGAATATTGGATTAACTATTATGTACGGTTAATAAATTTGGCGTTTTTGTTGGTTTAGTTGTTTTATATATTTCCCAACAAAATTTAATTTTATTTATTATAAATTTTGATGCATCATAAAAATGATATTTCAAGAATTGATCTTTAAAAAAACTCTAAGATGGCAAAAAAACGTTCAACGTACGGCAATTTAACCAAATAAAAGCCCATGGTTACACAAAATCGTATGGGCCTATTAATTTAATCTTTAAAATATACTAAAGCCCATTAACAAATCGACATATATATATAAACCTAAATGCTTCTCTTCATCAATTAGGGTTCTTAGACCATGATTAATGCAGGCTCTTAAGAAGGATCTTTAAGGAGTGAATCGCACAAAAAAAAATTAAAAGACAACCACTTAATTTCTTAAATTGGATATATTTTTAACAAAAATCGTAGGTCCCACTGACACGTGATGGCCCACGATTGGTCAGATATATATTTTTCTTTAAAAAAAAATAAAAAAACAAAAACTCATTTAAGAACCTATTTTTTGTATTTGTGCATTGCACATGCTCTTAGTTTTTCTTCCTACTCAAAATCTCGACATCGAATCAATGACGACTAAACCCGCGACAGAATCTGTTCAATGCTTTGGAAAGAAGAAAACAGCAATCGCTGTTACTAACTAAATATATAATTTTTGATGATTATTATTTTTTGATAAATTATTATTATTATCTTTTTCTTCAACTGAAGCAAGTACAAAACGATTAAAAATACAAGACAATTAAGTACATAATCAAATACAATACAATAACTTTTGTATTGCCTCTTAAAGATTTATCTCATAACTAAAGGCTTAAACATACCAAAAGCAAGAACAACACTGGTTCATCATTTAAGGACTTTTCTCCATCTTATTAGGACCGGTTCTGAGATTTTAAAATTTTCTAAAGGCCGCAATCTATAATGGAAAAATATGCCAAAATTATACAATTTTTCAAAAATTGGGCCGTTTTCTTAATTAAAATTTTTAAATTGAAAAATGGGCCGCAAGCGCATGCTTGCTCTGCTTGGGCTCAAGACCGGCTCTGCATCTTATCAACCAAAGAAGAAAGCTCTTCTTTAAGCTCAGTGTTGCGTGTCTCACCACATAGAAGTCCATGCATCATAACTAACTCTTCCGGTGTCGCCTTCTTCAACAGTCCGCGCAAAAGCCTTGTGTCGCGGTCCAAAGAAGGATCTGAACCTCCTCGTTTCTCTGTTTCTTCTTTTTCTTCTTCCTTTGTTAGTTCAATACCAAACAGTTTCGACGATTTCTGGTTCCAATACTCTTCCATTTGATGATTATCAAGAGCCTTGATCACCTCAATAACATGTGGTGAAAGGAATCCAAACATTTCAAGTCCATTAATACTCTCTAAAGGCTTCAATAAAGAGCGTAAAGAGCTAAGTGGTTGATCACATCCCTTGATGATCTCAAGTTTCAATCTCTGTGTTACCATTTGCCAACACTTTTCAGCTGATACATTTGAGAAATTCTCACTTGGACATTCTTCAACTGTCACCCTGAAGAGCGGACCAAGAAGCCCTGCGTTTAGAACCTCTGAGACGTAGCCAGAACCGGTCTTGAGCCCAAGTAAGGCAAACATGCGCTTGCGGTCCATTTTTCAATTTAAAAATTTTAGTTAAGAAAACGGCCCATTTTTGAAAAATTGTATAAGTTTGGCCTATTTTTCCATTGTAGATTGCGGCCTTTAGAAAATTTCAAAATCCCAGGACCGGGCCTGGACGTAGCTGATTAGTTTTGTTGGATCAAGCACACTTAAGAACTTAACACGGCTCTTGAATCCTTTCGGGTATATAGATTGCTTGCTACACCAAAGCTTCTTAACAACAAGAGATCCAGATTTCAAAAGTTCAACAAAGTGACTTAACCTGTAAGTGACAGCATCTTGGTCCTTCCTTTCCCAACCGTCAACGTTCTTCTCATCAACAAGTTTTACATCAATGGCAGCTGACTTATCACTTTGTAAACTTTCAGAGTCTAACTGAAGATTGTTTTGTTCTCGTTGCGCTACTTAAGATCAAAACTTTCTTTAGCTCTTGGATGATTTAATTAAAGGATACTGTTCACGACATTTACGCGCCCATACTTCTATAGAATCTGGATCTCCTTCTAAACCTCTAACTAAAGACCATAACTCAACCAAAGTATGACGAATAACAAATCTATCTTCCCTTTCACATGAACACAGATACTTAGCGTGTACAGAGCCGGTCCTGAGTCCAAGCAGAGCAAACATGCGCTTGCGGTCCTTTTTTCAGTTTAAAATTTTTAGTTAAGAAAACGGCCTATTTTTTGAAAAATTGTACAATTTTGGCCTATTTTTCCATTGTAGATTGCGGCCTTTAGAAAATTTTAAAATTTTGGGACCGGCCATATGTAAGTCATAGAAGCACAGGAAGCATTCTCGTTCTCGCTTAATATCGAAATCACCTTCCATCTTTACAACGGTAAAACCATCTCGAAGGTTATGTAGTCTTTCTTCCTCCATCTCCACACGCTTCTTGACTGCTTTCGTAAGCAATCCATCTTCACTGCAAACTTCTTGAAAGCTCCCATAGGGAATGAATTATCTTATGGTATATTTACTTTTTTGTATTTATTTATTTTTTATTGAACAAAATCTACTAAAAATATGGAAACAATCTTAAACATATGCAAACTATAAATATGGAAATAATCCTAAACCCGAAGAGAAATATCTTGTAAACCTAGAATAACGTCGTCACCTTGTTTCAAGAGAGAGAGAAATCAAATCAGCCATGGAAGTAAGTAACGTTTTTCTTCTTCTTCTTCTTCTTTCCTCCTCTTCTAACAAAATTATTTGATCATCTCTTTTTTTTTGTGCTCTAGGATGTGGAATCGAGAAACAACATGTAAATTGTTTGTTGATTCATCTTTTAGTAGTTAGTATATGTTGTGTAGGGCTGGGCATAATAAACCGAAACCGAAAATCCAAATCGAAACCGAGCCAAAAAATCAGATTCGAAACCGAACCGTTTATAGGTTGAAAACCGAATGGATTTTTATTTTTACAACTTTCGGGTTTTTCAGTAAACCGAACCGAACCGAATTAATTTCGAATAACCGTATTAAACCGAAATTCACAAACTAATAACCCTAAATCCCTAATGTCATACTTAATTTTATGTTGCAGGTTTACAAATTTTTTCGGTTTACATGGGTTTTCGGATTTTTTCGGGTTTTTTTCGGATTTTTCGGTTTTTCGTATACAAAATGAATTATATAAAAAATATTAAAACCGAACCGAAACCGAAGTTTTAAAAACCGAACCGATCCGATTTTGACTAAAAACCCGAACGTTTTTTATATTTCCCAATTTCGGTTAACCGAAAACCAAAAAAACCGATCCGAAACCGATCCGAAATCTGAATGTCCAGCCCTAGATTGTTGTGTATGTAATTGTTGCCGATATATAATTTATTGAATTATGGATTGTGTAGTAGTAGAAGAATTTATAGGTTTTTGGTTGAGGGATATGATATTGGTCTTGAACATGATGACCTAAAAGGGCTTTTGTTTCAACACTTCTCCTCTTGTGGAAGAGTCTCCCATGTTCATATTCCCGTAGTTGCTGGTCGATTTCTCAACAGGTATGTGTATTTGTTTGTTTTGTTTCAGTTGAGTTATTAGCTAAGTAGCACTGAGACGGGTACGAAATCGAAAACGGGTACGGAAACGGGGATGGGAAACAACAAACTAAAATTTTCTAGATATGGGTACGGCATAGATACGTTAATAGATATATAAGATAACAACATATGTAGGTTATCAGACTCGCAACATAAAAAACACTAAGCCATAGTTAAATAGCATTTACTTAGTTGAAGACTCCATTTAAAATGAAAACATGATAAGAAAAAGGCAATTATGAGAAACTATTTTTAAAATTAGAATCATGTTATTAAGATATAGCTAAGTAAAATTAGAAACACTCATGAAACGTTTTTTAGGCGTTTCCGTGGAGTACCCGTTTCCGAAACGTTGTTACGAGTACATGATACGCCACTAAACTCACGTCCCCGTGCATCATAGGTTATTAGAATACGAACTAAACACTTTATGTTTATGTTATTTTTGCAGATTTGCCTTCGTTTATGTTCTGGGAACAAGTGCGATGAAGAAGGCCTGGCAACTTAATGGAAGCACCGTTGGAAGAGGTGATGGACGATGGATAGTAATGGTTAAGCCTTTTCCCTTTCAGAAAAATTACAGTGGTTCAGATTTAGAGGCTATGACTGTTGCATTTCCACCTCCATCTCCTAGTGAACCGTAAGTTGGTTTTTTCTATTATGATATCTAGACTCCGACTAGATCCAAAGCATTTTGTTTACATTAAATTCCTTCTAATATATTTTTACAATGATGTGCCTTCTTCAGAGCATGTGCTGATCTTATGGTTACTGGATTTGACACTTCCCTCCCCGAGGATGTTGTCTTTAATGCTGTTCGAGATTATTTCTCTTCATGTGGACGTGTCATTTCGGTTTCTTACAGCAGACTCCTATCTGGGTATCTTTTTCTCTTCTCTCTCAATTTTTCAAGCTAAAGAGTAATCAATGACTTTTTTTCCCCCTCAGCGTTCTTGATGTCGACTTATGTGGAGGAGACGTCGGGTTTGATAATGCTCTAAGACTTAGTGGACGTGACTCTCGAGGATGGAATTTTGTAGTCTATTCGGTTATTACTCCCAGTAAACCCCGAAGAATTATCCCCCGGACTATCCCAACACTCTCGTGTCTTGAAGTTGAGGAGCGTATAGCTGCTCAACAAGCACAATTTGGACCTATGCCTATGCCCCCACCTTCCCAGAGTTATCTCGAGTCTAGTGAATATCAGGAGATTATGGCTCGTCTGCATGCAATACTAAGAAGTTGAATGTCCCCTTCTCCTTATTATTAACTAATTAAGACTCATATGAGAGCCTTAATTTGTTTTCTTCTTTAACTGTATTTCTAATTTTCCATATTTCCAAACGTATAAGACAGTGTGATTCAGACTATTGAAACTCGATTTTGTTTAACTTAAATCAAAAACAAAATTGGATACAAGCTAAGACTATATAGAAAAATTGAAAATCATTTATTCAATAAAAATGTATTTTTTCTACCTAAAATCCTAACTATCCGATCAAAATTACATATATAGTCATATATATATACAAATTTTTCGGTTATACTTTTGGGTTTCGGTTCTGTTCGGGTTCGAATTCGATTTTTCGGATTAAGATATAAAGGAACCGTTCGGGTTATTTGGAAGAAATTTTCGGTTTCGATTTCGATTTTTTGGTTCGGTTTCGGTTCGGATTTTGGTTTATATGCCCAGCCCTGTTATCTATTGTTAATAAATTTGGCGTTTTTGTTGGTTTAGTTGTTTTATATATTTCCCAACAAAATTTAATCTTATATTTTATAAATTTTGATGCATCATAAAAATGATATTTCAAGAATTAATCCTTAAAAAAAACTCTAAGATGGCGAAAAGATATTCAACTTATGAAAAAATTCAATTAAACCACTGGTTATCTCAAAAACCAGCCGGTTTATCCAATATTGGCATTTAACCAAACAAAAGCCCATAGTTACATAAAATCTTATGGGCCTACTAAAGCCCATTAACAAATCAACATATATAAACCTAAATGCTTCTCTTCATCAATTAGGGTTCTTAGTTTTTTCTTCATACTCAAAAATCTCGACATCGAATCAATGGCGACTAAACTAGCAACAGAATCGGTTCAATGTTTCGGAAGGAAGAAAACAGCAGTCGCTGTAACTCATTGCAAACGTGGATCAGGTTTAATTAAGCTAAACGGTTCACCAATTGAACTACATCAGCCTGAAATTCTCCGATTCAAAATCTTTGAACCTATTCTTCTTCTCGGAAAACATCGATTCGCTGGAGTTGATATGAGAATTCGTGTTCGTGGTGGTGGTAATACATCACAAGTTTATGCAATTCGTCAAAGTATAGCTAAAGCTCTTGTTGCGTTTTATCAAAAGTTTGTTGATGAACAATCTAAGAAAGAGATTAAGGATATTCTTGTGAGATATGATAGGACTTTACTTGTAGCTGATCCAAGACGTTGTGAGCCTAAGAAATTTGGTGGTCGTGGTGCTCGTTCTCGTTTTCAGAAGAGTTATCGTTGATTCTGGTTTGTGTTTTTTGTTGAAAGTTTGAGACTTTTGGATTCTGTTTTGTGTTTTCATTTTGGATTATGGTTTAAAAGTTCTTAAATTTTTTCATTATGTTTGATGAAATTGATAAATTATCTATCTTTAGTTAAAGACTCTTACTTTAGTCACTCACTTAGCTGAAAATTTTGTGTAATTGTGAAAAAAAATCATAACTTTGTCCAAAGTGTTTTCCTTTTCAGAATTTTGAGTCTTGTGTTGTGTAGTTAAGAGCCTATGAATGAAGATTTTGGTTTAAGATGTAAGAACTTAACCCATTGTTAGATTCATATAACAATAGGCTTAATTCTTTTGAAGTGAAAAATTCTGAAATGTGAAGCTTGTAGGGCTGGGAATTAGGTCGGTTCGGAACGGGTCGAAAATTTCGGTTTTTGATATTTCGGTTTTTGAGTTTATGTTCTGAATTGAACCGAAAATTTTTTTGGTTCGGTTTTTGTTTTTGAAATTCGGTTAATTTTTGCTTATTTTCAAAAGTGGATATTTCGGTTCGGTTACCCGAATTGTTTTTTATTTTGTGCCGATCGGTTTACAAAAAATATTTCAGTGCGGTTTCGAAAATTTCGGTTCGGTTTTTTTCGGGTTCTTTCGGGTTTTTTCGGTTTTTTCCGGGTTCTTTCGGTTTTTTTCGGTTTTTTCGGTTATTTTCACATATTTTTGTTTGTTTTTTTTTTGTTTTTTCGGTTATTTTTGGTTATCGGTTCGGTTACCCGAATTGTTTTTTTATTTTGTGCCGATCGGTTTACAAAAAATATTTCGGTGCGTTTCGAAAAATTTCGGTTCGGTTTTTTTCGGGTTTTTTTCGGTTTTTTCGGTTATTTTCACATATTTTTGTTTGGTTTTTTTGTTTTTTCGGTTATTTTTGGTTATCGGTTCGGTTACCCGAATTGTTTTTTATTTTGTGCTGATCGGTTTACAAAAAATATTTCGGTGCGGTTCGAAAATTTCGGTTCGGTTTTTATTCCTAGACGTATAAGCTTGGATTGTTAATAGATTGATGAGTAGCAAATTTTGGTTCTTTATTGAGCTCAATACTAACTTCATGTTCCTCTAAATATCTTTGGTACTAAACTTTATCCTCTATATATAAATGCTAATCCATCTTGGCAATAAACTTAGTTATATAAGTTTATACATAACAAAAACTCTTCTTTTGCTATTCTATTTCCAACTCCATTTCCTTCTAACAACACAAAAATTACATAACTTTTGACATTATTCAAAGAAATATACATTCTCTTTATGATTTCATTAGAGGTATGTATCTTGTTGCACTAGCTTAAGGACTAGACATTCTCCTAATAATTTCAAAAACTATAATCTAAATTGTGAAAGTCTGAAAATTTGGAGTGAAACGTGAAGATAAGAAGTTGCATAATCTCAAGACCTTAAAGTTTATTGACTTTTAAGAAACTTACAAACAGTGGTGGAGCCAAACTACAATAAGTCACCGTTCATAGGCTTTAGTTTCCTCAAATGTCTTAATCTTTTGAAAAATCTATGAATCTTCCTTATAGAAATATCATACTTTCTTCCTTCTATAAGTGGATAATAAATTTTTGTCTAATCTATACATCTCTCTAATCTTTTCATGGCTCTTTCTGCTTTGTCTCGCGACTGTAAACACCATGTCTTTCCAAGCTTCCATGGAAAAGATGTTCGTAGAGGCTTGCTCGGGTGCTTAGTGAAGGAGTTCAAAGAGAAAGGAATCGATGTCTTTATAGATAATGATATAAAGAGGAACAAGTCTATTGGTCCTGAGCTTATAAAAGCTATAAGAGGATCAATGATTGCAATTGTCTTGATCTCAAAGAACTATGCTTCATCAACATGGTGTCTGAACGAGTTGGTGGAGATTACCAAGTATAGGAAGAAACATAATCATGAAACAATGGTGGTTTTCTATGAAGTAGAACCAACTCATGTTAAAAAACAGATTGGATATTTTGGAGATGTCTTTAAGAAAACTTGCACAGGGAAAACCAAGAAGGAAGTTGAGAGATGGAAACAAGCCTTGGATGAAGTAGCTAAAATCGCCGGTTATAATTCTCTCAAATGGTTAGTCCTTTTTGTTTCCTCCATTTTCACTATACATGTAAGTTTAACTGATCTTTCTACTTTAGGGACAATGATGTACTCATAGCTGAAAGAATTGCCACTGATATTTCGAACAAGTTGAATGATTCTATAGCATCAAATGATTATGAAGATTTAGTTGGGGTCGAAAACCATATCGAGAGGATAGAGTCTTTGTTGTCTTTAAAGTTAGATGAAGTTAGGATGGTTGGTATATGGGGTCCTGCTGGAATTGGTAAGACCACCATTGCTAACGCTTTATATAGAAAGCTCTCTAGTGAGTTCACACATTCGGCTTTTATCGACAATATCAATAGAAAGTTCAAGCAAAACTATCATCAAGATGAGCATGCTTTCATGTTGTATCTACAAGAACAACTTTTGTCTAAGACTTTAAACCAAAAAGATTTGAAGATAGGTCACCTAGATGTGGCAAAAGCAAGGTTAAAACACAAGAAAGTACTTATTGTTCTTGATGACGTTGATGAGTTAAAACATCTTGAAGCCATGACTAACAAAACTTCCTGGTTTGGTCTTAGAAGTAGGATTATCATTACAACAAAAGATAAACATCTTTTGAAAGCACATGCGATCAAACATGTTTACGATGTTGATTATCCATCTCAATCTGAATCTCTGGAAATCCTTTGTCAATCAGCCTTTCGACAAAATTCACCACCATCTGAATTTAAAGGCATGGCCATAGAAGTTACATGCCTTGCTGGTAACCTTCCTTTAGGTCTCAGTGTTTTTGGCGCATATCTTCGGGGAATGTCTGAAGATGAGTGGAAACATGCATTGCCTAGGCTTAGAACTAGTCTTGATGGAAAAATTGAGAAAGTACTAAGGTTTAGCTATGATGCTTTATGTGATAAAGATCAAGAGTTGTTTCTTCATATAGCTTGTTTCTTTAAAGGTGGATACAGGAGTGAATTGGTGGAGTGTCTTGAGAGTCGTTTGAATGTTAATCATGGGCTTAAAGTGTTATGCGATAGATCTTTTGTATCTATACTTGAATGTGGATTGTTGTTGGTTCATAATTTGTTGGAGCAATTGGCTAAAGAAATCGTCCGTAGACAATCTGTTTCTGATCCAGGGAAACGTCAGTTCTTGATGGATTCTCAAGAGATTTCTGATGTACTCTCAGAAAATACAGTAAGTAAAAACACTAATTTTTCCTCAGTTTATTCTCACTTTGCAACTAACTAAACAATAACCTTCTTTCAGGGCACTGAAAGTATTAGAGGAATAGATTTTGACTTATCAGAGATGAGGGGAGATATAGTTATTGGCGAAAAAGCCTTTGAAGGGATGTCTAGACTCCAATTCATAAGATTCAAAAGTTCTTGGTATTTGGATAAACATGCTAAACTTGTGTTACCACAAGGTCTGAAGTTTAGAGGTAATAAACTTAGATACCTACAATGGGATGAGTTTCCAATGACAACTTTGCCTCATGAGTTTCATCCTCGGTTTCTTGTTAACCTTGAGATGAAAGACAGCAAGCTTGAGAAGCTATGGGAAGAACCTATTGTAAGTTAGTTTTTATGCGTTTTTTTCATTTCAATGTAACAACTTGCTCATAGATCTTTTGGATTATTTCATATGGATAGCCGCTTCCATGTCTAAAGAAGATAGATCTTTATGGCTCAAGTAACCTCAAGAGCTTACCAGATCTGTCTAAAGCCACTAATCTTGAGGTAATATTAGCTACTTTCTGCACAAGTCTGGTCGAGGTTCCTTCTTCTATTGGCAATGCTATTAATCTCAAGACATTGAATTTCAATATATGTGGGAGTTTGGTTGTTCTTCCTTCCTCTATATGGAGCCTCAAGAGGTTAGAGTATCTGGGAATTATAGGATGTTCAAAGCTAAACCATTTGGGATCACAATTGATAACATCTTTTGATATTTCTGCAAACATTACAGAATTTAATATGAGTAATACAGAGATTGAAGAGTTTCGTTCATCAATTGTGGCTTTCTCCCATCTTCGAAAACTCTCAACTATGTATGGTAAAAGCCTCAAAGTGTTCCCTGATGTTCCTGCGAGTATTGAAGTGTTATTATTGCATCGGACTGGAATTGAAGAAGTCCCTCCATGGATCCAGAAACTCTCAAGCCTCACTGAACTAAGTATGTATAGCTCTGCGAAGCTAAAGATCCTTCCAAAAAACATCAATATGGAATCTCTAACTTCTCTTGATCTCGGATTCTGCACTCAATTGAAAATGTTTCCCGAGTTATCTACAAATATTGTAAAGCTCAATTTGAGAAATACTGCTATTGAAGAAGTGCCTTCATCTATATGGTCTTGGTTTAGGCTTCAAGAACTGATCTTAGAAGATTGCAAAAGCTTGTTCCTTATTGGTCTTGAAGATTTGAACTTGAGCAATACAGAAACAAATTCCTTGAGTGGTGTTTCAGAGACTTTTCAAGTTCGACAATTGCGTATTAACCTCAATGGTTGCATCAATCTTGTATCATTACCACACTTTCCAGATTTTGTCACAACCCTCGATGCAGCTGGATGTGAGTTGTTGCAGAGTGTAGATGGCTTCCCTAATAATCCATATACATGTCACAACTTTGGTAATTGTTTCAATCTAAACCAAGAAGCTAAAGAACTCATATCGAAAAGCATGCTTGCGCTGTTACCTGGTAAAGAACTGCCTGGATATTTTGATCATCAAGCAAATGGAGGTATCCTAACAATCAATTTGGAGAATCAGAGACCTCTTCCTTTAATTTTGAGATTTAAAGCTTGTCTATTGCTACTTCATGGCGAGTTTTCAGAGGACGAAGATGATACCGAGAAGGAGGACCCGAGTGATGACGATGGCCTGTTTTCAGAGGAAGAAGATGACACTAAGGAGGATGAGGTTGATCAGTCGACAGATGACAAAAAGCTTTCTTGTTGTGTTTTGGGAGTTGATAACGGAGTTGATGTTGGATTTGGATCTTGCAAGTACACAGTACCAAGTTTACTTGGATTGGAAGAGCATCTGTATTTCTTAGAATCTTCCATCTCTATCGAAACAGATGTGAGTTTGAGCGAGCTTGTCTTTGTGTTCAAGATCACCGGGAAATACTGGAGAATTGAAGAATGTGGTGTAACACTCTTGGATGATGACTATGGAAGTACTTACAACGAAGCTGAATACAAAGAATCTGCAGATATTATGATAACAAAACTTATATGCACACAAGAACTATGAGGGCAAGAAGCAATTTCGAAGGTACATCGGCCTGAGATTCTCCAGAAGTTGTGAGCCTAAGAAGTTTGGTGGTCGTGGTGCTCGTGCTCGTTTCCAGAAGAGTTACCGTTGATTCTGGTTTGTGTCTTTTGTTCTCTCTCTTCTCAATGTTTTTGGGATATGAATTGTTGAAATTTTGAGACTTTTGGATTCTGTTTTGTGTTTTCTTTTGGTTGTTGTTCTTGGATTATGGTTTAACTCTCAAGAAAGTTCTTAAATTTTTTTGTTTAAGCTGTTTCATTCTCTTTGATAAATCTGCTAAAGTGTTATGTAGTAAATGTGAAGCATAGATTTGTTATTAGTGAGGATGATTATATACATCTGATGAACTCTGCAAATATCAATGAATAATGGAACTACATGTATGTGAAGATAACAAGTTGTATAATCTCAAGACCATAAAGTTTCTTGACTTCTTAGTAACTTACAAAACAATGGTGGAGCCAAACTTTAATGGAGACATTGATTTTCCAACTCAACTTTTTTAGCCTTCTCAGCCTTTAATAAAAGTCACCATTCATAGACTTTAGTTTCCTCAAATGTCTCAAATCTTCAGAAAAATCTTCCTTATGGAGTTCTCATACTTCATAAAAATAATTACTAAATCAAACCATATATAAACACATCTCTAAAATATGTAACCGTCGATATTAAAAAAGATCAGTCACTAAAAATATGATTTGTCATCAGATATAATTTAAGCGCGAATACCATTAGATATAACTAGAGAACAAATAGATGGACTATAATTTTTTTTTTAAAAGCCAAATATTTTATTAGATATGCACATTTAAAATATATACTAATTATTTAATTTATAGATTTTAATATATCACAAATAAACAAGTTATTTAAATTAATATATTAAAATTCTATCAT